>SNQJ01S0029647.1:0-30224 GCA_010110895.2 Picea sitchensis | reverse complement strand
CAATATAAGACAATATATTAATTATTTAAACATCCATCAACCATAAGAAAGTAATCATACATAATATTAACCACGATAAAAATAATTTGTGTGGAAACCCTTTTGGGAGAAAACCACAAACAACGTTTCTTATAATTTTGTAGGAACCAACCTACTGTTATAAAAATTTGTAGGCACCAACCTACTAGAAACACCAATCCCCACCAATGAAAATCATGGTAGGAATTGACCTACTCTTACATATATTCGTAGGTACCAACCTAATGGAGACACCAATCCCCACTGCTAAGCACCAATTTAGCAATAGAAACAAATATCTTTGTTTGAGCGACACCAACCCTCAATTATAATACAACTTCTTCAAAATATTTTGAAGATTCACATTTCCTTCACCACATCTTCTCACTACTTCTGCCTTCACTAGATGTTTTCACTATTTATGCCTCCACAAGGATTGTTCGCTAGATTTTCCTTTACCATGTCTCCTTGTTATTTCCTCCTTCACTTGATGTATTCGTTATATCGTCACATATGTATTCTTCTTCATCACATTCTTCATCACTCTCTCCTTTTGGAATGACATTCAATCTTTATTCATATCATATTCTCCTCTTAAAATATTACATTTGTTTATATACATCATCATGATCCATTTTGAAGAGGTGTGTCGATTCATTAATTAATTAATTAATTCTTTTTATTTCACCTTTCCAAATAACATGGGAAAATACCATGGGCCTCCAAAACCACGGGCTTGAAACTACCAATGGTAAAACCAATTGTAAAATATTTTTTTGACTTTTTACATGCACTTTTACTTCCAAAACCATGAACTTGAAACCACGGGCTTGCAAAATATTTCTTTGACTTCTTTACATGCATTTTTAAATAATATACTAGTAAAATTCACTTTATACTTTTTCATGTGCACCCCTTTTTTATTATACTTGTAAACACACACACACACACACACACACACACAGATATCAATCTTGAGATGTCCCCCCTTGCTTGAAAATTCCTTAGAATAACATCAATGGCAACATGTTCAATGTAATTCCTTAATATGACATCAATGACAACATGTTCAATGCAAAGAAAGAAAGAGAAAGAAGAGAAAGATAAGAAATGATTAGAGAAATATTACCAGATAGTGAAAGAATTGTTAAGGAAACATGAAGATGAAATTAAAGCGCATGCATTACTGAAGAAGAAGGAAGATGAAGAGATAGTAAAGGAGTTGGAGAATTCAGAACATCCCATGGGAAACCTGTTGATCAATATACATACTCTCATATTGCTAAAGTCCCTCCTCAAGATATAATAGATTTAACAAAGAAAGAGGATGATGAGGTAGTAAATATGAAGACTTCAATATAGAATGAATTTGATGAAGGTATCGAAAAAACATCTCAAGATCTGAATTGTAACATCCTGCTCTTGTGCACACTGAGAGAACTTATTTTTTGAGGACACTTGCATGCAAGTGATCCGGGTCATTATACTATTGGTTGTTTTGATTATGATTATGAGATATTGTGGATTTGATGATATGTATTTTGTTGTATTTACATAGACATATGCTATTGACTGAGTTCTCCTGAGTGTGCAGGACTCTGGTCGTTGAGGTTGTTTTGATTATGATTATGAGATATTGTGGATTTGATGATATGTATTTTGTTGTATTTACATAGACATATGCTATTTACTGAGTTCTCCTAAGTGTGCAGGACTTTGGCCGTTGAGGATGTCGAGGCATCGATGAAACCCCTTGGACTCTGGATCGATTCAGGGAGTAAACTGTTAGGGTTTAAATGTTGTTGATGTGACATATGTACATATGATTAGATATTATGATGTTGATTTTTTCTTCTGACATGATTCGTTGATGGATGCAGGCTGATGATAGCTTGCCGACCAGACTCACATTTAGAGTAAAGGGGTCATGCATGACAACCAGAGACATAGAGGGAGAGGTGTGGAAACAACCCTGGCACAACCTACTAGCACTCTCTCCATGGCTCGAACTGTAGGTTAACAATTACCTAGTTCGAAAATACCCATGATGTCGTGAGGGTAGACTGTGACAGGCACTCACGGTGATTCTAAGGGGTGCACAATAAGGTAGGGTCCTTATTCCTTAGAGGCCTTTAGTCTCCCACAAGATCACCTAACGGAGTATTGACTCCAGGGGTTTGACATCTACCAAATTCATTCAAGAGGCGAGTGGCACCCTTGGAGCACATAGTGTGTCTTGAAGGGCACGTCGCACAAAGAAAATAGAAGGAGGCGAGTGGCACCCTTGGAGCACGTAGTGCGTCTTGAAGGGCACATCGTGATTTTAACTATGATAAGTTAATAAACCTAGTGCATAGAAAATTATGCCTCCTTAGGACCTGGTCGACCTTAAAATGAATGGCGTGATAAGTAAAGTTTAATAACAAATTTTCCTTAAAAACTGTTGCCAAGTCTAGTGAATTTAAAACCTAGGTCTAAGTAGAACATGTGGCTAAAGAAAAAAATAATAAATAAACATGTAACAAGAAGGGGGGTAAGAAATTCAAACTTAATTATTAAATTAAATATTATAATGAAGGATTAAATTTATTAAAAGGGTAAATGGTTGTTTTTATCTACACTTGCTAAATTGATTTTTAGTTAAAAAGGAAAAAGTGGGGGAAACTTAAAGAAAAAGGGAAACTTAAAGAAAAGGGGAAACTTAAAGAAAAAGTTGAATGTCTAACTTAGTAAGGAATATAGCCTTTGGAACTTTCTATTTATGAACTCAACTAGGAATTAAGTAAGGTGTAAGTCATTTAAGAATTGTAAGGGAATTTTGGGACACCGAGGAGCGTTTTTAGGAATGCTTTTAGGTGGGTGAGAGAAATAGGAATATTTAATTAATCAATAAAATTGATATTCTGGTGCAACTAGGGGACCAAGAGACATGTGTACGGGGTAGGTTTTTCAAAATTAATTAAAGGAAAAATGTATCTAATGAGGGTTTTGGGAAACTAGTGACTAAGAAAGATCTATAAAAATGATGGCAGAGGAGGAGTGTGGATCACCATTAGCTTGCGTAACGTTACGGTGCTGAAATTTTATCTTGACTGAACTTTCTCTTGTGGGAGTTGGGATACCCAGGTTGGGTAACGAGTGGTAGCTCGACCTTGAGAGGCGAGCTAGGTGCTAACATTCTCTGGTATTGTGTGTGTGGCCCCTTTGCGGTTCGGGGGGCTCAAGGGGAAGAAGAGTACCCATAGCGTTGGCTGGGAGGTACCACTAAGGTCTCATTGGTTGAAAATTCGGAGTTGGACAAAGTGCGCGCATGGGATAATCAGTTCCGGTTCTTTTCACTTGGCTACGGTATGCTTGTGCATAATTTGTATTGAATAATAGCTTAATTTCTTGTTCATGCATTTCTTTATTGTTGAAAGCTAACTTGCGTAGATGTTGATAAAATAAAAAGACTCGATTAGTTATGCATATGAATTTATATATGGGCGATAGTGCACCTTGTGAAATTGCAAAAGGGTCAATAAATTTATGTTTCTGAGATTTGTTTTATTACCACGTTTCGTTGTAGTTTCCGGTGCTGGTTGAGATTATTATTGTTTTTGTATTATCACCGAGGAAGGCTACATTTTGGTTCTCGAGCCATTATTTTATTTTACTCTATGTTTTTATTGTTTTTAATACAAAGAAATTGTGTTTTTATCTTCTGTTCCTTTATCCTTTAAGTTATTAGTCCGTGCCTGAGCAGTCGGCCAGGAGTCGAATCGACTGTCTTTCATTCCTGTGTTAAAGATTTAGATTCAAATGACCTACTTTCCTGTGCATGGATAATAAGTGTAGGATAAATTCTTTTCCAAGCAAGTAATTCTCTCCTAGGCATTTATTCCCTGCATTGCTCTGTGATTTTTGTGTTTTGACTTTCTACAATTCATTTTTTTTATTTGCCCAACAAATCCAATGCTTGTAAAGTGAAAATCCCTCTTTATTTCTCAAAAAATATTTGATCCTTACTAAACCGACTCCATTTTCATCACCCAACAATTTCATACCTTCTCGAGACATCCCTTGCTATATTGTTTTATTCCCAACTTAAAAATTTGACTAGCGTAACACTAACTCCATACATTAATTTGATCATAGACACATTGTAGGTGGGTTATCTCGATGACAAAATATGGTTGATAACATCATGATCTAGAACTTAATCTATATGATATCATGCCCCTGGTCATATAAATAATAATAATAATAATAATTCTATTAGAGCGTAGTCGAGTATTTTTCTTGAGACAATTTTTTAACCTCCAACTGTAATTTATGTTTAACTTGCACCCATCTGGTGGAACATTTATCCTGTGCATATATCCATTGTATCATCCAATCTAACTTCTTTTCCAGCACTGATTTACAGTTAAACTTCTTTTATTTTGTCTATTCTTAGATCGTTGCTTTCAACATGGCCGATCCGGGTAAACCGATCTTTAATTACAACAGTCACTGTCCAACCAAACCTGGCGAAAATATTTCCTGGAGATTGCAATCTCTTTATGTTTTAAATTGTTGTCATCGGCTTCAAGTTATGAATTTTCAGTCCTGAGGGTTAATTATCATTTGGAATTTTTAACGGCTAAACTTAATTCATCTATGGATTTAGATAAACGATCGTGTTTGAAAAGTTGAGATGTCCATATTAAATTTACCATTGGATGATGGATGAATAACAAATTTCATCATTTACAGTTAAGAAAATGTAGAGGTTTGGAATTTATAGTGTGCTAAAACACTCTTAATTACCAATATCAATAAAAGAATGTCTAATTACCACCATCGATATAAGTTATACCCATTATTAAATTTGAAGGTAACTGCAGACTCTTGGCATCATACTGCATGCAACTATGAGATCTGTCCATGGGATTCATTATCTTAAATGCACATGTAGATGTCTATATAATGTCATTGAAACCCTTAATGTTACCTTTCTTCAAATATAACTAAAATTTCATATATATATGTCATATGAGAGCCATGGCTGAGGCCTAATGAGTCCACATGATTTTCGTAAGGACGTATATCTTGTATAGACTCATGATTATCTTCGAACTATTGAGAAAAAGTTTGAAATGTGTGAATCAATAGGTGTAAGTTCAGAAACCTTATACTTTATAAATGAAATGGCATATTCATATCATCATTGGAAGAGATTAATGGCATAAGTAGATAGTATTTTTCTTAGGATACCAGTAAATGCATTGGTTCTGTAATGTGATTATACCATGCCTTTGAACAGAGAAAATATTGATTGAATCTATCAATAAGTGAAAAATTGACTTGGTTTTTTAAAGGAAATGATCAATTGAGTAAAAACGTGAAGAGAAGAAACGAATGATAATGGGAAAGGTAGAATTATGACTCAAAGCATTAACTTTTGGTGAGTTATTAGCTTTTTTTATAGAAAAATTTGCCTCACCATTGCTATCTTGCACAGAGGGCCTTTTTTCATTTCCCTATGCATACTTATCATCCATTTTTGACAAATCCAGAGCTAAAAATAAACATTTTTCCACATATACGCGCCCTATCAGCTATACAGCAAGTGTATACGCAGGTTGCTCCACTACAACCTGCGTACATCAGGATTTGTGCCATAAAATACAAAAATGGAGTTGGGTTTCCATGTCACAACAAGAGATCTTTGATCCTTGACCTTCCATATACTGGAAATGTTCTGACTCAACCCTTCAGTTGCATTTTGAAGGCTATAAGAGCACAATTTCGAGCTATGGAAAAGAAGAGAAAACATTCAACTTTGAGAGAAAAGTTACTATGGATAAATTACTTCATATTGAGTCTGCATCCTTTTGTCCCTCAAGTCTAAACACAACGTTCAACCCCCAAGCTCTTCCCCTATTGTTGAGAGAATATCACTGTCTCTCTCTTTTTGAGCTTGCCTTTGGTAGAGGATTCAAGTGATGGAGACCCAGCTGGAAGGAACTTGGTTTCTTGGTTTCGAACAGTGCCAACACAGAAGTCTGTAATGTTGACACTTCTATTGATCAATTATTAATAGAAATACTGCTTTCCCGTCCTATTGGTATCATGAAAATATATGATTATTATCCATGGGCATGTTTGTAATGCTTAATAATGGATTATGCTATCTGATGCGCTAACCCCTTTACATTATCACTATATACTTGTTTTGCTTGTTTGTTAAGAATTTATTGCAGGTATAAAGCTTTGGGTCGAAGTGCTCAACGGTGGAACATCATCAAACGTTGGATCGAGGTAGGTCTCTTTCTTATCTTGCACATTAGTTTATATAGCATACAATGGAATTGAGTTGATTTATGCAGTCATACCTATCTGTTGTGGTTTACCCTTGGCCATAGAGAGTTTTTCCCTTGTAACAACTTTTGTTTTTAAAAGAGGTATAGTATCAAGAACACTATGTAAGATGTTACTTCCTTCATTGGATTAAATATGATTAATGATTTGGGTGTTGATGAACCGTGATAATAGAAATTATTAATAGGCCTAATCAAAAGTGAAATAATACTAGATTGAATTTTGGAATTTAAAACCTTTGGGAATTAGTTATTTCAGCAAGTGGATAAAAGAATGCAAAAATGTTAGAGGATATAATTGTAAAAATGATGATAAAGCTATAAGAATATTAACTGATATAGTCAAATCTTTGTGTGTAGGGATAGAAAATGGAGCATTAATGCTTGTCTTGAAAAGTGAGATAATACTTTGAAGACACTAGTTTAGAGTGAAAGGATTCAAACTTGACCCAAGTGTACGTAGGAATGTGAAGAATTGAATCTAGGTAAAGATATAAGGATTCATTTATAAACAATTAGTATTTTGTAAGAAGGGTAAAGAAACTTGAATTCTTGTAGTTGATTATTAAACTATGATTGGAGAGTCTATGTCATATTCACAATGGAGTATATGCATATTTAAATGTAAGAAAGTTAGAAGTATTTGATAATGAATTGATTCGTAAAAGAAGACGCTAAAATTTTAGAATAGTACTTGTGGTGCGCGACGGAAGGCCACCATTGTTTGGTCGTTGTTAATTACTTATGTGCCATGCATTGTTGATTCATTGATTGTTATTTCTCTCTCGCGTTGAAGGTTCGTGTTACATGTGTCATTTGGTGATGTTGTGTTTGTTGATTGATGTTTCCTTTAGCCTAGTAGGCATAGTATTGCTTGTGATGGGTGGGATGTAGACACCTCCTTGTTCCTCAGAAAAATCGCCAGCCTTGAGACCTTAATGGTCAAATTGATGGGAACCTGGGTTTGAGTGTTGCTTATATGTCCTGGAGGTCCTAACCTTGCAGGTTAGGATAGGCGGGTAGTCGTTTTTATTTTGTCTAGTTGATTTTTTCTTGTTGCATCTCGTTTCTTGATGTGCTAGTATGCTAGGTCGTTATGATTTTTGTTTCCTGGATTATGTGCGTTGTGTTTGTCATCGATTTGCATTGATTTCATGTTGTTGTTGTTACTTCCTGTTTAAAAACAAAAACAAAAACAAATACAAAAAAAAAAAACAAATTTAGCACTTGTTATGCGTCGTATGTTGTCGTAACGAAGAGGGGTCATTACATGAATACTAAAGGAGTAACTCAAGAACCTGTTGGAGAAGCGACCCATGAACCCTAAAAAGGATCATCTCAATATTTCACTAAAACTAACACTGCTAAGAAACAAGAGGCAACTAGCATAACCCACGAGTTTGATAAGAAAAAAGAGGATATGTAAACACTTGATCCTAAGAAGGAACAAGGGGAGGGCACATCCGAAGTAGTTGGTGGGACACAAATCCCCATTCAAACCACAATCGAGGAGACTGCTATACCATTTTCAGCTTAGGTACTAGGTAAGAACCAACAATAGATAGGCTCGATAGCATAAAAGGAAGGTGATCAACCTAACAAAGATCAAGTTGCAGACACAAGGGTAGAACCAATTGAAAAATAGGAAAAAAAAATATACAAAGGAAAGGCACTAGTCACAGAAGATTTTCATACCCAGTGGAATTTGGAAAACATGTTTTCCTAGGGAGATCGACCAATTTCAAAACCATTGGATGAGGTTGTTGATGTGGAATCCTTTGTGGACAACAAAGAGAGGAAATACATTGTGAGGATAACACAAAGGAAGAGTAATATGATAGTGTATGGTGCTATGTTATTAACATTGGAGGAGACCCTATTCGATGCCAAAAAGGTTGGAGTGAGTGAATTGCTAAGGGTAGTAGTGGCCATCTCACATGCCACTGTAGATAAGGCCAGAGAAAAAGAAAGAAAATTTGAAGAAATGAGGATAGAAATGGAATCTCTCAGGAATCAAGTTTAGTACTATAAATATACTATTGAAGCTATGCTAATCCTAAAGGATTATATTTTATAGAAACAAAAAAAATACATGTTAGTAAGGGATGCATTTCTGAAAAAGGGTTGTAGATTACCAAGAGGAAATCGTATTATGTTGTGTGGAATATAAGGATATGCTCAAGTGGAGTGAGATGGGATCTATATCCATGGATAAAATCAAGTATATCAAAGAAATATATAAATCCATAGGCGGTGAAGATCATCGCATTAGAATTTTGACAGATGATAGTATCATAAGGATGCATGGAGCTGTGAAGTATTGGGAGCATTTATCCATCAAGATGAAAATTAGAATGGAGTAAAAATGGTTAGTGTTCCTCAAATCATGGGAGAAGATCAATAAGGCCATGATATATCTCCAACTACCAAATTTTGGGTCATCAGATGAATTTCGTGGTTTGGAGGAGGTAATTTCCAAGTTCTAGGAAAGTGATCAGAAATATGAGGAGGACATCAAGGGAATAACCATAATGGAACATGGTCATGTGAGGAATTATTTGGTCACAAAAGTCATGATGGATGATAGATTGGAATTATTGATTCCAAGGATAGGTAAATGCATGCGACAATTCAAAGAGATGAGGGGAACTCTTAGCTTTCTAATGGATCAACATCAGTTCTTGTACATGAATACATGTGAGGATTTTCTTGCTCAGTGGGTGGCTTATGATGGCGAGAATGAAACTGATGAGTCACCTAGTTCACGCAAGTAATTTTAACATGTGAGTTTATTTCCAGAAGTTTCAATTTTGTGTGACATAATTTACTATGTTTAGCAATAAAGTTTTAATAAATAGAGGGATCAACCAAAGAACAAGTGGTCGATGGATTGTAAATGAAATTTTGAATTACTTTAGTTAAGAACTATTTTTGAAGCTTAATTCAGAAGCTCAGAATGAGCCAAGGCGTTTTACCGAATCTATGTGTGTTTACTCATCATCGTCGAATATTCTAAATTTGTGTAAATGTTACATACAACTAGTAATACTTTTGATACTGTTAATTTATCTTATTCTATTGAATGAATTTTTGGATACTTTTGGTAAAAGTGTTTGTTTTTATTTATTAATTATTTTTCTTTCTCTATAATATGGGATGATGTGGAATTATTTCTAAATATCCTAGCGTTATAAATTTATCCTTTTATGTTGGTATAATTAGTTAATTGTTTCCTGGAAAATATATGTAGGATAATGTGTTAGTAGCAGAATTATTTATATATGAACCTAAGACAATCAAATATTTCTCATTCGCTATGCTAATAGGTTGTCCTTAACAAAAAAATCTCCATACTAATTAGATTATTTCTCTTACATAGTATTTAAAAATCAAATAGAAAAAACACTAAAAGAAAACATAAAGAGTGAAGCTAAAAAAATCTTAAATCCCATCAAATGGTTGCCAGAGCATTAACCTAGAGGATTATTCCATACCAAACATGGAAGAGTCTAATTGGGCCTCATCCTTAGGTTTAATCCCTACTGTTTAGTACTAGGAATCTAGAATCCTCAACACCTTCAACAACCACCCCATGCCAATATGATAAATCTGACATTTTCTAAGTCCATTTTGTGGGTGTCAAAATAATTCTCTTCCAAGTGAGAAAGAGCACCATTTATCCTGTGGAGGAATCCACATCCATGGAATTATGAAAAGGTATCAAAAGGCCCATCTCTAGGGAGGGGATATTGGATGAGGTTCGAACTCCCAGGGAACACAATTTAAGAAAACTTATAAGGAACTCCAAATGGATAATGGGAGAGGTAAATTTTGTGCTTAGATTACAGAGAATCATCTTCAAAATGGGTTTAATTCTACCCTTTCCTTTCAAGAGAATGAAATTCCTCTCTTGGAACAATAAGGGAATGGGAAGAAAGCATAAAAAATATTACTTAATGAATCTACTAAAGGTTGAATAGAAAAATGTATTCATGATCCAAGAGACCAAGAACGTAAAATCAATCTTCTAAGAGATGAAATATTCTTTAAGGAAAGGATGTCAGGTGGTAAGTATTGGTTCTAGAGGAGAAATTGGGGGCATAGTGAACCTCTTGGATCCTGAAAATTTTATATTACAACACTAATAGGTTGGTGATTTATTGATTTTGATTGAGCTATTATGACACTTATCCATCTAAATTTTCAACATCTATGAACCAAACAATTGGATGAAGAATATAATCTAGTAGGACACATTGAAGAAATTTGGTGACAACACTCCTCAATATAAACAATTAGTAGAAATAGTCCTAACTTTGATTAGAAGCACATAGAGGAAAATAGGAGGGGTATTCATTTGAGACCCTTGTAGAGAAATTATGGAAGATATCATTTGAGAATGGGATCTCTTTGATGTTAAACCCAAGTTTGGGTAGTTCACCTCGAATAACTGACACTTCATTTGGTATATATTTTTGAAAAGTTGGATATGTTTCTTTTTTACAATTATTTTATGAAGGGAAACCTTAAAATATATGTTAGGTATGTGTTATATTATTTGCAATATTATCTCCATGTGTTGTACATTGTGTTGGGGGGTCGGAAGTTCCTCAAATATATTTTGGGGGGGTTGTTTTTGGGCAATGTTTCTTTGGCCCATTGTAATATAATTTTGGTTAAGGAATCAAATTCGAGTTAACATATTAGGGTTTTGGGTTCAATGGAATCATATATATTTTATTTTAAATGGTGAAGTTAATATAATGAGAGTTAGAGGCGTGGCTCTAAAAATTTTGTTGGTTTTCTCGATTAAGGGTTTCTAGGGTAAATTTATGAGTACTATGTGTGAATGCTATTGTTTTCTTTTTGTTTTATAAAGAATGTGTGTGTGCATTGCTATACTTTAAAGGTTTAAGACATACAATATATTCTCCCATCATTCCTTTGATGGTTTTTGACGATAAACCCATCATGATCTTTGCATCTCTACCATAATACGTTAGCTCAAAGTCTTTTCGATTTAATTGTTTGTGGCTCCTATATGAACAAATCCTCTCATTATTAAGAAAACATGGTTAGTAAAAATATATTCCCTTACTTTGTATGAGGATATAAGATGAAACATTTGAAAGCCTCTCTCAAGGCATGGATGAAATCCTCCTACTAGAACTTGTCATACACAAATGTTTGTTGTAAGTCCAAGCTTAGGGAAATACAAGTGCATCTAGAGGAGGAGGAGATTAACATGTGTCTATTACTCCAAGAATGAGAATTGCATAAATCTCTTTCTCAATCCCAAAGGAATGAGGATGAGCATTGCAGACTCGAATAAGGAATCCTTTGGTTAAAGGTGGGAGATATAAATACAAACTTCTTTCACAAATAAACCATTATTGGGAAAGCCATTAATTATATTCTTGATATTTACCTCTTCAATGGCTCAAAGGTCAAAACATTTTAGGACACCTTAAAGGCTTCCAAGTCTCACTTTGAGAATAGTTACTAAGATACATGCTCAACAAACTATATGTAATGGATAGAGTATATTGTGGCCACTACAAGGAGAACACCTTATAGCATAGGTTTTTAAGGAACCTCCCCAAAAAAATTACCCCTTCTTTTTTTATAGTGGAGTTGGGAAACTAGATGTTTTTGTGAAGGTTTTTACATCAATGAACCTAAATCGTACAAATGTATATGTGCGCTAACAAACATAACTTCCTAGTGCTTAACTAATAAAGTGCACCAATAACCATTATTAATATAAAATGCTAAAATATCAGTTTTATTTAAAAATAAAATAAAATGCATATTGGTTCTCCATGATAAAATAAGAGCATCGGTGCACGTATAAATACACACCAGATCAATTTAGAAAAATTGGTTATTCAATAAAAAATATTAATTTAAAAACTAGAAAAGATTTCCTAGTGTGCTTAGAAAACCCAACCACCCTGGTAAGTATACAATAATGGTGCACAAAATAACAATAATGATGCACTTAATAGTACTATATCCATGAGTCCTTTTAATATATATCAAAATTCCAATCGGTGCATTACTCATACTACCTATCACCAATGTGTATTTCTTTATGGTACATCGCAATAGGTTAAATAAAAAAAGTCATACCGATGCATTTCGGTACTAGTACATAACACACCAGTGCATCTTATTATTGGGCGCACTGTGATAGGGTAAAATTATTTCCTTTTACCAAACCGAATTTCATTATCACATTTCCTTCTGTGCTTCCAACCATTCACACAAGTAGCGATGCTCACACCCCTTGTACAATCGCCCCATTTTCAGTTCTCTATAGTGTTGCTTCCTCGGTTTGATAGCTTGACCAGTGAATTCCATACATTTTCCAATTTTGGAAAATAATGCACATTTTCATTTTTTCTCTATGGTCCAACCATGCCTCTTTGAGTGAGAAGAGACCAAGTAAATTATTTTTACCTCCTTATTTTCATTTTTATCAGAATAAAAATAAAAATTGGGCTTAAATTTGTCAATTTTTTTTATTTAAAACAAAAATTCTACATTGTGCACTTCACGAGTTTGGATCACCCCAAACTCAATGCATCCTATGAATTTACAGGAAGCATAACTAGTGGTGAGTATAAAACTACACAGTGTACCGCTAAACACTAAGAATTGTACACTAGAATGGAGGGTGTGCATTATCAATGCACCTTGTCTTAGAAGAGGCACCATCTTTTCAAAAAACCCATTGGTGCATTCTAGAAAATAAATTGCATTGATGCACCTCACCGCACCAAAAACTGTTGGAAAATACTGAGAGGGGGGGGTGAATCAGTATTTGAGCTATCAATCAATTTTTAACTTTTCTTTTACTGAAACATCTTAGTCTACTTTATAGAGATCAGTTGTTGTATATTCTTATGAAAACAGTAGAGCATCCACTGGAAAAATAATCAGTGTGTGAATCAAGATTTGAGCTTATGCAACCTCATTTTAAATTTTCTTTAATTAAAAACACCTTGCCCATTTTATAGAGATCGCTTTGTTGTATATTCTTATGAAATCAGTATTGCATCCAGAGATCTTATTATTGGTTTCTTCATTCATCAGATGTATATTAAACAGTAATTCAACAAAATAAACTACACAGATGAATAAAGTACATGTACCCGTGATTTTAAGGTTGTGAAAACCCAAATCGTATGAAAACTAATCACCGTTGTTTTCTCTGTCTTCAATGAATATTAAGAAAACATTCTACAACAAATGTACCTTTCAGTGCGACTCATATACTAGTACGTAGGGAACCTGGCCGTATATATAACCTTCTTTACCTTTCCTTGAAGGGAGCTTAAACCCCCTGAGGATAGCACCAGCTTCTACTTGTAAAGAGTTTAACCCTCATACTCAATCAAATAATTAATGCTTTCATTAATTTTCGACCGATCGCGCCATCTAGTGGTTATGACAAGTAATGTAAAATATTTCAAGAGTAAACACATATCTACATACCGCCGCATAGCTTACCAAAGGACACATATTAAATAATTCAATAAACATGGAGAAGATGCTTTTGATCTCGTGGTTGCAGAACCTACGTACCAGATCTCGTTACCGTAGATCTATCACTAATCGGCCACGATATTCCTTTCTTCAACCTCGCCATGTCATCAAATGGACCTCCGCACTACAAGATAATATCCATTGTCGAAGATGGCCTCCGCCCTTCCTAATTCGCATTCTAATTCCTTCTTTTGAACCTTATTGGTCCGTAATCCGCTCAACGCCATCGGTCCCATATTTATTACATCTGAGAAATCGGCCTCTGCTTTTAAAATAAAATTTGAAATGTTCTACGCTACGCTTCTTTCCACCTCGCTAGCCCCGCTAGCCAGGCCTTGGCCCATAAGACCACAACACATGACCTCGGTCAAACAACTTATCGGGATTTCGCGCTGACAGTCACAAACACATGCCTCGAGGATTCCCGATCCCTGAATTCCTTTAGAGCTTTAGCCTCATTCACTACAATGGTCCATATGACCATTACCTTTGACCACAATCTAACCCCGTCGGGGCTACGGAGTTTTTGATGCAACAATGCATTCACCCAGAGATTTCTCGGCCCAAATCCCGACGCCCATTCATAAGCTAACAGCTGGACTCCACTACCGGGTTCTCCTTTGTCACGGTGGTCGATAAATGTGATCCCACTCATCGGATTTCCTGATCGCGATTTCGAGTTGCACAATACCTTTGTGCCCGGGATCTCCGATATCCCGATCGGCTATATGCCGGATTACCCTCGACTACACCGCCCTTTAGATGGACGTCCTCGATACCGGATTTCAGACCTCTTGACCTTCGCTTCTCAATCTCAGAACTCCGATTTCGATGTCCGATATGCCGACACTGGTGGATCTTCGAAGACCGTCTCACTGATGAGAGGTCCCTATTCCTCCATAAGCAATTCTTTTCACCACCGGATCCCTCGAATTCGTGACAGAGTCGGATCAACGGTCCCGTGGTGGATCTTAGAATATCTGGCGACAACGCGAATATCGCTTTCACATTTCGGCTTTTATTGACGGTGATTTAATCTTTCAGTCCCAACCCCGAGTATTCTCACGACGTCATTAATGATGTAAGCGCCATGCCACCTCGACTGGTGATACATGCCCGTGGTTCGAATCGCTGAATCTTCCCCGCCACCACATTGTTGTGCCACGCGGTTTCACCGGGTTGTGCCACCGCCGTCACTGGTTGTAAAGCATCACGGATTTCAGATATCACAATCGGGATTTTCGCTTGCATTGTTTCTTGCATGTTGAACTCATCCTCAAACTCCGCGGTTTATCGCCATGGTGATCCGACGCTATCGGTAATCGGCTCTTAATCACCTAGACACTTTTCTCCACGCCAACAACCGTGACTTAACATCCAAGGCAGCTTCTCCGATCCAAAGAAATCGTCGATTTCCGAGTGAGGATCCGGACGGCTCATTTCTTTCCAGACTTTGCCCAGAGTAAGAACGCTATTCCTCCTGATGTTATTCTCCTTGAATCCTTAAATGGTTTTATCCTTCTTATCTCCGCTGTTTCCATCAATGACAACAACCATCTATACATTCATTGCTTGTTCATTTCCACAACAATCTCCCCTTTGGCATTGATGGCAACATCTTGAAAAGCATGCAACTATACCACTATAGCACCCTTGAAATTACCACACTTCCTCTCCCTTTGACATCAATGACAAGATGGACGCGCATCATGCCCCCCGAACCATGTCAGACCGGCCAAGAAGCTCCCCATGCTGCATCAACCAATCGGAGATGTCTCAGACTTAATTAGACCTCATCCTCCTCAGATGACAGAGACTACCCTTGGTTTGAGATTCGAACGCCTGGAGCGGGTTTTAAAGATATCAGCCACTTTGTTCTTGAGGGAACATACCCAAATTGCACCTTCCTCGCTTAACTGATCGTAAGAAGTGATATTTGATGGAATGTGCTTGGTCTTGGAACATAATGATTCCTTTGAGATACCGATGGCACTTGTAATATCACATAATAGAGATGGGAGATGAACATTTGATTTGAAAAGCTTGAAGAGTCGGTACTCCAAAGAAGTTGAGCGCAACAAGATGTCAAGTAGCCCACATATTCCCGTCATTCTAGATAAGGTAATGGAACTTTTGTTCATACGGGAACTAAGATACTAACCGGGGCCACATGTAGAATGCACCACCACTAGTGCTCTTCCGATCATCAACACTTCCAAACTCCCACCGTAATGTATAAGGCATGAAGAGTAAGATCAGCATTCCTTGATACCATAGTCCAAAATCTTATCTTCCTTTGAGATAGTTTGAATATTCTTTTCAATCACTTAAAGGTGAGACTCTCTTTGGATTGGCTTTGAAATCAGTCTCTGCATAATCCCATAACCGTGAGATGGCTACTGCTGTCCTGGTTCTATCCCAGTGAGATACAAGAGACTTCCTATCATAGATCTATATTCTGGTTAATTCACCGTGGGAGAATCATCAATAGTGCTGAG
The DNA here is from genome assembly GCA_010110895.2 of Picea sitchensis. Taxonomy (NCBI): domain Eukaryota; kingdom Viridiplantae; phylum Streptophyta; class Pinopsida; order Pinales; family Pinaceae; genus Picea; species Picea sitchensis. The sequence continues at coordinate 13,813 of SNQJ01S0029647.1, read as the reverse complement.
ATTACACCCAGTAATCATTGGTGTACTTACAGGTTAGCAATCTTCCATCCCATACTTTCTGAGGATTTGCTTCAAGTATTTTGTTTGTGATAAGAAAAATCCATCTGTTGCTTGTTGTACTTATAATCCTAGAAAGAATGTTAGTCTCTCAAGTAAATACATAAATTTTGTTGCATAATGTATAAATTTCCGACTCATGGATTCTTCATTGCTTCAAAAAATGATATCATCAACATGTACAACTACAATTAGTAGTTTGACATTTTCAGTTTTTGTGTATAAGTTGCTATCAGCATATCCTTTTGAGAATACTTTTTGACGGAGATATTTGTCAAGACGAGAGTACCATGCCCTTTGGGCTTGTTTGAGACCATATAGAGCCTTTTAAGTCTACAAACAAGCTTTTCATCATTTCCAAGGATGAATCCTTTTGGTTGTTCTATATAAACTTCTCCTTCCAGATCACCATTGAGAAGAAGATTTAACATCCATTTTGATGAACTTTGATTTGTTGAAAGCTTGAAAAGGAAAGAAACATTCCTACAGCCTCAAGTCTAGCCACTAGAGAAAAGGTTTCTTCAAAGTTCATACCTTCTCACAGTATACCCTTTACACACACCAAATTTTATTTCTTATAACCTCCCCATTCTCACAGCTTTGAGCTTTAATATCCATTTAGTTCCACACATTTTTGTCAGTCTGCACTTCCCCAAGTGTGATTCTTTTTCATTTGATCAAGTTCTTTCATTCATGCGGCTTGGAACCAACATCTCATTCTTTATAGTTTGATTGACATTGGGTGAGGTCTGTAATGGGATGTAGAAATGTCGATGGCTAGAGGTGATCTTACAAGAGTCCTTTTTGTTTGTACACTTGATCCCTTTCTCCCAAAATTTGAGATTCTATGATTCTTTTGAACATATTTGATGGAAGCCTTTCTTGCATAAATCTTCTTCTGATTCGATCTTACCATATCTATATCATTCCTATTTGATGTATAATGATGTATGTCATTATCTTCCTCAATAGCTGTTTGTTTTTCTTCTTCCTCGACAATTGGTTGCTTTTCTTCTTCCTGAAATGTATAGAGACCCATTTAATAACAAACACTAACAATCAAGCCTTTTATTGTAACATTTATGCTTTAATTCTAGAGGAATAACCAAGAAATATCTCTTCATCTCTTGGTTCAAATTCTTCTGCCAAGTTTTTCATCATCATTATTCTTTGATAAAGTTTAAGCCTGTAAAGGACTCTAAAGTGTTTTACAAGCAGGGTTTCACACAGCTCAAAAGGAGTTTTAATCGATATACTTAACATGTGCTTATTCACATTATTTGTCACAGCAAAATGCTTCTCCCCAAAATTTATCAGGTGTTCTGGAATCATCAGGCATAGCTCTAGCCATTTGTTGGATTACAGGTTCTATCTATTCTTTCTCAACACCATTTTGTTGTGGAGTGCCCAAGCACAGAAAACTCCATTTCTTTTTATGCCATGTTGTTCACAGAATCCAATGAATTCATTGAATTCTGGATGTATATTCTCCTCCTCGACCAGATCTAAGACATTTTATTTTTAGATCTAATTCATTCTCAACTAGTGCTTTGAAGATCTCGAATTTCTCAAAAGCTTCATCTTTATGTTTAAGTAGTTCAATCCAACACATTCTAGAAAAAATCATCAATGAATAAGATATAGTATCTTCACTAATGGTGACTTTTTCCTCATAGGTCCAAATATGTAAGATGAATGAGTTCAAGGGGCTTACTTGATGATCCTTCTTGGCTTTAAACTGTACTCTGGTTTTCTTGCCGACTATAACGATTTGCATATGATACTCTCATGTAGAGTAATGTTGGGAAAATCAACAAATTAAGCAGATTAAAAGCTGTTCGTGACTTTCCCAACATTACTCTACCTGAGAACATCATATGCCCCAATCTTCTATGCCATAGCCAATTTTATGAAGATTTATCTTTGTTGTTCTTAATATATAGGTTGTTAGAGTTCTTTTTCCCTTATAATATTTCTGTTTATCAAGATCAATGTACTCACACATTCTTTTGAACTAAAGACACAACTTCTACCTTTTTGATCACACATTTGACTTCTACTTAACAACAACAAGTGCTTTAATCCATCCACATACATGACTTCCATTACTTACATTTTCTTTTAGAAGAGTGCAGAATTTTCCCTTAATAAACTCCTAGAGTATCATTTCCAAATGTAACCTTCTTTCCTTTCTAGAGTACTATATGCAAGTAGTTTGTCTTTTGCTACCCTCACATGTTCTTTGAGCATCCATTGTCAATGTACCATTGGTTTCTTTCATCTCTCTGCGAAACAAAGCTATACCACAATTCCTTTTCAAATCAGAGTTCTTTCTTTTCCATTCTTTGAGCTTGAGGAACTTTGTCTTTTCACTTGAATTTTGTTTCCGTGATTCAGATTCATCATGGCCAAAGTTATTGTAATAAGTACATTCAACTTCCTCTTGAAGAGGAGAGAAGTTGTTATGTATTTTTCTTTGTTTCAACTCAACCTTTTCTTTCTTGATTCTCTATTCATGATAGTCTTGTATGCAACACATTGAGCAACTTCATGACCAAAATTGTGACATGTGAAGCATTGTCCTTTGAAGAAGAAATTTTTACGATCATAGGATCTTCTATATGAATTTACTTGTTGATTGGAGTTTCCTTCAAAAGACTCTGCTTTTGTGGGTTTTGGAATTGAGATGACTATGCCCCTACTTGTGAAGATTCTTTATTCCCTTGGTGAGTGGCAACATCTGATATTCTAGCTGTAACTGCTTTTAAATAATTTGCTGCTGAAGACTGAGAAGATTCTACAGTATATACAAGGCCTGTCTTTATGAGAGGAAAACGTTGTACCTTGATAATTCCTGGGCTCATGCTCAGATCCTTAGCAACCCAAGATCTCGTAGTTCTACTTCTCTGCCCTTTCTCTTAGACTTACTATTTCACATCTAATTTCTCATTATGTTTCCCCTTTTCTCTGCTGATTTTTCATATTTTCTATAGTGATTTTACTCTCTAAACAAGTTTTGAGTTTATTGTTTTCTTCAAGAAAGTCACTGCCTTTTAGAGCATCCTCAAAAGTATCCTTTTCTTCTCTCCTGATCCTTTTCAAGTGCTATGAGAAGTTTATGGTCTTGTTCACATTCTTCCTCGCTATCAGATAACCCATCACTATCTTCTTCATGAGTATAGAAACTCAAGAGACCTAAATGATTTTATTCCTTTCCTTGTCGCCTCTTCCCCTTTGTGTGTTTGTTTCTTTTTATAAGGACACTTATGATAATGACCAACTCTTCCACACTCAAACATTTGAAAGGAAGCTTACCTCTAATCGCCCCTGGCCCGATCCTCAAGTTTCTCACAAATTTATCTCATCTTCTTTCCTGGAGATATACCCTTGCTCCCTTCTCTGCTTGTACATCCATTCCTTTTGTAGAAGTTCTAAAGATCTGATTCTGACTTCAGCTGGTCCTCCTCTCATTTCCATATAAGCCTTGTATGCCATGTAGTTGCACCACAAGAAGATTTTGAAGATCCTCGCTTTTCTTCAAGAGTCGATACTTTTGACTCAAATTTTGCAGTTAGAGATCTCAAAAATTTTTTCAACCGCGTAGATTCGTTATTGTTTCTCCTAGATTTCTCATGCATTTACAATCTCATCAAGACGTGAAAAGAAATTGGCAATGCTTTCCCCATTATTCATTTTAAGATTCCTACATTGAATCCTGAGGGTTTGTAGTTTAGCACCTTTTACCTTTGTATCACCTTCATAACCTTCGTAATGATTTTGGTCCCATATGTCCTTTTGTTGTGTTCACCGCATGACTTTGAAAAATTTCGATTCCGCTAGGCTTCCTAACAGCATTGACCGGATTTGAATTTGTTTCGTAGGTTTTTTCTTTCTTCTGGATCTGTTGGTACCGCAGATGGATATTGATATCCTCCCCTTCAACAATAGCCCATACATCTGCCCGTGATTTGAAGATAAGATCTCATCCTTTGTTTTCCAAGATAAAATTGGTTTCCATTGAAGAGTGGAGTGGAGGCCTAATAGATGCCTTTCCGTCTTGATTGCTCATTTTTGATTGATCTTCCTTCTAGAAGCTAAGCCTTTTCAGAAGAACCTCGCTCTGATACCAAATTGTTGGAAAATACCGAGGGGTGAATCAGCATTTGAGCTATCAATCAATTTTTAACTTTTCTTTTACTCAAAAATCTTAGTCTACTTTATAGAGATCGGGGCTTTGTTGTATATTCTATGAAAATGCGAGAGCATCCGTGATCTTTATTATGGATTTCTTCATTCATCGATGTCTTTTAAACAGTAACTAACAAAATAAACTAACACATATGAATAGCACACATGTACACCGGGATTTAAGGTGGAAACCCAAATCGGGAGAGAAACCCGACCGGCCGCGGCCGTTGTCTCTGTCTTCAATGAATATTATTATGAAAACATTCTACAACAATGTACCAGTGCAGACTCATACTAGTACGAGGCTTCTACCTGCAGAAGGCTAAAAACTTCTCTCGTTTACCAGCCATTCATGGAAGGGAGCTTCAACCCACTAAAGATAGCACCAGCCTTTCACCGGTAAAGAGTTTAACTTTCACCACCGTACGACCACGCTTTCATTAATTCGCATCGGATCGTGCGCCTATCTAGTGGTTATGACAGTATCAGAAAATATTTCAAGAGTAACTACAGATCTACAGACTGTCAGATAGTTGCCAAAGGACACATATTAAATAATTCAATAAACCTAGAGAAGATGCCACTGATCTCGTGGTTTTCAGTAACTCCATACCAGATCTCGCCAATGTAGATTCAAGGTCTCGACCTGGCTGTGGAGGTTCCTCCTCTTTCAAACTTACCATGTCAGCTTCGGGCCAATGACCTTCCGCATCTCGTGAGCATATCCCTATTGTCGAAAGATGGCCTCCGCCTTCTCTTTCCTACCTCAAGGCGCCGAGCTCTAATTCTTTTTAAAACCCATTGGTTCAGGACCTGCTCAACGCCATCGGTCCCATATTTATTGCTACCGAGGGAATCAGCTCTCATGAAATTTGAAATAAATTTATGCTTCCTTCTAATTTCGCCATGGCTCATTGCTATAGGCTCTGGCCCCATAAGACTGGCTTTCAACACATGACCTCTACTAAACAAATTTTATCGTGGTTTCTCAAGGTTGATGTCACAAGTACATGCCTCCGGATTCGATCCCCCGGCTTCCGAAGCTTTACCTCATTCGCCTACACAATGGTCCATGACCATTACCCATGACCATTAAACCTAACCCTTCGGCTCTGGCTACGGAAAAGTTTTGATGCAACAATGTATTCACCCGAGATTTCCACATCAACAAATACCGACGCTTCCATTCATAAGGTTAACAAATACCTCCACTTTCACTTCGTTCCCTCCTTTGTCGTCACGGTCATACCAGATCCCACTTCATCGGGATTTCGCTGATCAGCGATTTCGAAGCTATGGCAGAACACCTTTGTGCCCGGATTGATATCCCATCGTATATATGCCGACTCGCCCCGATTCGTATTAATCATTCCTTAGATGGATGTTTATCCCGATATCTTCGGATTTCAGACCTTCATCTCTCGCTTCAATCTCGTGGAACTCCGATTTCGACATGTCCGGATATGCCGACGGTGGTTGATCTTCATTAATTGCCCCGCCATGAGAGGTCCTATTCTCCATACCTCTTTTCACCATCCCCAACGATGTAATTAACGGTCCCCGTGTGATCTTTGCATTGACGGCTATGATTGAATCGCTTGGAATTTCGGGTTTTCATTGACGAAAGGATTTGACCTTCGTAAAGTCCCGAACCCCGGGATATTCGGGCCGACGCTACACTTGTTTTGACGTGTTAACACCGCCACGGCCGCCTTTGATTGCGGATACGCCCGTGTTCCTCGAATCAGTTGGAATCTTCCTCGCCACCGCTTGGTTGTGCCACGTCAATAACACCGGGTTGTGCCACCGCCATCACGCCGCATAGCCACTGTTACCGGGATTTCGTGATATCACAATCGGGATTTCGCATTTTTCTTTGCATGTTGAAACCCCGAACTGCGGAACTCCGATGAAGCCTTCAAGCCGCCATTCACACAAATAGACGGTCCAGATCTCATCTATCCAATACCGAGGATTAACCGGGATTTCGCATATCGCGAATCGATAAGGTGATTGTTTTCGTATGTTGAAACCCCGATCCTCAAAATCTCGATGGCTTATCACTTCTCGCTTCTTTGTAGATCTGATACCGCTCGTATCTCGCTTCCAACTGCTGTAACGCACAGACCACTTCTTCACGCCAACAACTCGCACTTAACATCTCGCGTAGCTTCCGATCCAGCTCGCTCTTCTGGATTTCCGGTGAGTCCGTCCCCGCCCTTTCCCCGTACTTTGCCCGGGGAGCTCCTTGCCCGTATAAGAGCGCTATGCCTCCTGAGCTTATTCTCCTCGAATCCTTAAAGGGTTTTATCCTTCTTATCTCCGTTGTTGCCATCAATGACAACAACCATCTATACATTCGTTGCTTGTTCAATATTTGCCAACAAAAACCTCGTGATTGGTGTGTTTTAAAACACAATGCACCACTAAAAATACACATCGGTGCTCCAAGCAACATGGAGCACTGAAATTAACATTGTACATTAACGATGTGTATCGTTTTAGACGAGTCACCGCAAACCGGTGTGTTATAGGGAATAACTTGCACCACACATAAAAAAAATTAACATAGAGATGCATTTAATGACTAAAGTAGCACTAATGCACCAAATAACATGGAGCACCATGACATTTGTGAACATGGAGTACTGAATTTATTGGTGTACATTAACAATGCGTATAATTTTAGATGAGGCACTACAAAGTAGTTTGTTATAGGGAATAATCTACATTGTTGCATTGAACATACAAAACATTAGCATATTGGTGCGTTTAATGACCAAAATAGCATTGGTGCACAAAATAACATGGATCCTGGTGAAAATGGCGGTGTTTTTTTTATTATAAAGCACATTGGTCACAGTGCATATTATTTATTAAACAAGTTACTTTACCATATTTATTTTGCAAACATAAATTAATTTCAGATTTTGATAAACACAAAATGGTTATATGTGTGATTTCAATTATATATATATATATATATATATATANATATATATATATATATATATATAGAGAGAGAGAGAGAGAGAGAGAGAGAGAGAGAGAGAGAGAGAGAGAGAGAGGTATGTGTGTGTGTGTGTCTAAAATTAATTGTAAATGAATAAGAGACAGTGACGATGAGCATAGGAGTATGACAAACAACAGTAAGTTGGAGCACACTACTTTTATGTGAGTAGGAGGCCAAAGAGAGGAAGAGGGAGAGGTTCCCTCTCCCTATTTCACTACAAACTCGTGCCTTTTTAAGGAATGTTGGTCTCCTCAAGTTTTATAAGGAGGCTACATCCCTTAGGGGGAACTCTTCGTTCTTACAAAAAATTATCCATTGTTGGGATCATGCTTGGTAGGCATTCAAGGTTGGTCCCAATCTGTGGTATCATCCCATAGAGGGGGATATTTATTTTATCACCATATTGTCTAGTAGGGGGGAGGTTTGGACCTAGTTCCCTAATATAATGCTCTACATTGCAGGAGAGAGACAATTTTCATATGTGTAGAGATATGTCGGTTAGGAAATTGTTTCCGCTACAAAATTCTAGGTTGTTGGTGGTCATTTTTGGATAGACGCCTTTGGTGTAGAGGGGGTTAGGTGTTTGTTCCTTATTTCCACACGACACTAACACACTTTACCTCTAATGGGTAGTGCATTATTTGATCTTTGATTTACTATGTAGATAGTTTATTTTAGAGGCCCCAAATGATTAGGTGGTCAAAGATATTTTTGAAACATTTTTTATTTTCATTGGATCGTCGTCGCTTTGTTTTTTATGGGAGGTTATTCTTCCCTTTTGCATCAAAGCTATTTACTTTATTGTTTGAGAGGTTTCATGTGGCTCAAACAACAATAACTTGCTTTCCTTCTAATCCTATGACTAATGCATGTATGCGCATGTGGGGGAAGTTGTTTCCCAAGAGGGACCAACCAGAGTGGTTGTGTACTCGAGTCGGTATAGAGATGTGTAATGTTTTGGTTGGAGAGGATAATCTCATCATTGATCTTGTACAATACCTATAAGAAGGGATGGATTGGGAAGGATTTCCAAACATCATATTTACTCCAGACAAGGAACCATATGATAGAGGTAATATTATCATTATATTTTGATAAATCTAGTTGCACATTTTTTTGTCTTATTTAATGCACATGTAATTTATTGTAACATTTTGTTTCAATTATCTAATTATTATTGTCTATTGTTTTGCAGATATTGGCACATATGTTAGGGATGGCCATCCAAAACAATATGAGGAAATGGATGAGGTGGCTCAACAACCTCCAGTGCAGATACCTGTCATGCCACATAGGCCGGATAAGAGAGACTAAACTAAGGTGGTAGATTGCATATGTGGTATGATTTCTAGGTAGGGAGTGGTACATGTACACATTCAAGAGATATTATGGGTACCAAAGCTATTTGACATATGGGTGACCCTTTCCCGTGACATGACATCACTAATGCATCATGTTTTCGGTGCCCTCAACCTCATCCAAAGGTTGAGGGATGCTTCTCATTCCACTTCATATGGCTCATTTTTTGAGGATGTTGCTCCTTATCCTCCACCGCATCATTCTACATCACCCGGTCCTCCACCAGACCTACAAACATCCCCTCAACCACTTGGTCCTCCACCATACTGACCAACATCCCCTCCACCACCTGTTCCTCCTCCTTCTCCTCCTCCTCCTCCACCTATGTCATCAATTGCATCATCCATCGATCTTCATTGTCTTCTTCCTCCTCCACATGATCATATTGGAGAGATATATCATACTCTACTTTCATCATTTTTATATGACATGGGTATTTATAGAACCTTTACCTTTGGTAGTAGAGGCACCGATGCCTTTGGCTCTGGTGGTGGACCTAGCTAGTAGTGGTACTTGACATATATATTGACTGTTGTATATTTGACTTGAGATGTATTTATGACATGTTTATTGATTTTGATGAGATGTATATTTGATATGTATATCTCTCATGTATATTATGTTTTCTCATATCATGTTGGCATTATTGTTGTTTGATTTATAAAATGTATTATGAGTACACTAATTATTAACATTATTAATGATTTCTATGTTTTTAAATTAAATTTGAGATGTATCACTCATTTTAATTTAGAGTTTCCATATAATGGTTAACTTTAGTTTTATGAAATCATTTAATTTGGATTGTGATTGTAAAACTTATAACCATTAATGTCATATAATATTTAACTATTCTTCAAGGTGAATTGTTTGTTGTCTAGCATATGTTGATTAAACATGTTTATAAACAAAAATACATAAATATGATGAGTGAAATGATTGTTATTTGAAAAATTGTGTCTTTTTCATATATTGTAATAACAACATTATGATATAATTATTCACTAATAATAACAATGATATTTTATCATTTTTTATTATTCAACTATTATAATATATTAAATTTAAATTATTAAATATAAATAATAATAATAATGAAATCGTTTTACAATTTTTTACTCTATTGCCAACTTTAAGAATCTTCTATTTTAAAAATATGTAAGTATTAATTGAATCTTCTATTAAAAAAGTTTGAAAAGTATTGTATTTGGTTGATTTTGTATTAAAGTGCATGCGAATATTGGATTTGGTTAATGAATGAAAAAAATAATTTGAATAATTACTCTTACCAAACATGTTTTCATTTATTTTAATGATAAAGTTATAATGATTGTTCATGATTAAATTTATAATAGTTATATTTAATCATTTTTGTTATTTTAAAATTATAATTAATTAAATTTAAATTATTAAATATGAAAACAAAATCATTAATAATAATGAATTTTAATATACACAATTTGCTTTAAGTGAATTTATAATTTTTTGCTCTACCACCAACTTTATGAATCTTCTTATAAGGAAATGTAAGTATTAGATTTGGTTAGTGAAAAAAATAATTAATTTGTTAAGGTTAAAAAAATATTAAATTAAATTAATTTTATATAAAAATATTAATAAATATTAATAAAACTCAATAAATAAAATAAACAAAAGTCCATGTGTAGATATTATAGGACTTAGTCCCCATCTTATGAGGATGACCATGTGTCTTACCATTGTTTTTTAATTTTTGGTACATGTCATGGCCACATTTTGGACATGTCTCTTTGTCYACATATTTGTCTTTGTATAGAATACAACCAACTTAGATCCATCTTAATTCTGGATGATCTATCAAGTTCCAAGAGGGATCAAATCTCTCAAGGTGCAAACCTTTAACTTTTCCTCAAGTTTTGCACTCTAAAAAAGGTTTKCACCTCGAGAGATTTCATCCCTCTCGGCACTTGATAGATCCGAAGTTAAGATGGATCTAAGCTAGTTATAATAATATATTGACTATATAAATTAATATTTATATGTAATACTAATAATACATTGATATACTACATATTAATTTGATTATAATAATACGTCAACAATATAATTAATATAATTGTATTAAAATTAATATGATTATAATTATATGTTCAGTATATAAATTAATATGTTATATAATTATATGTGTAACTATATAAGTGAATATTCATTATTCATGTGTGTTTCTATGTTAATGCCATGTTAAATTAATGCGTGTTTGATGAAAAATATTGTAGTAAATAGTTTTTTAAAGAAATAATATTCACTCTCAAATTTCCATTCATGAACGCAAATATAAATTCTCGATGACTTTTAACATTAAATAATCGTTCATTGCAACAATTATTTGCAGAGATTAACATTAGTTGATCTTTATACTAAATATTGTATTCTTGCCATTATCAATAATTTACCCTCAACTTTAATCTCTATAATAATTTAGTCCCAACATGTACTGAATAATGTCCACAACCATGCATGCACTTCATTATAGTTTCTTCAACTTAAAGAAGTCGTAACCAAATGACTAGTAAGGTTGTAACACTTTCTAGGGTCACCCTTTCAAGATTGAACTTGTGACATGCATGTAATTGGGGTGGTCCTCCAATGCGTAAAGGTGAGCAATACCCACCCTCTTATTTTTAATTCTACACTCTACCATAGATATATCAATTATCCAAAAATATAAGTACACACATGATGATTGTTATTCATTCAAAGTATATATATAGTGTTGGCATGTTTATAGGCAAAGTCTACAACGATGGAAAAACATGAACAACGTAAGCTCAGGAGGATTAGCGCAGAGTCACACGCAGTGCGTAGGTGTGCACCAGCGACGAGGTTAACTCATTGCCAAAGCTCAAGAGAGATAGCGTACTTAGGATCTTGACACTTAGAAATTATTCCAAGTCAAGAGAATGTGTAAGCTCAGGAGGAGAAGCGATAGTGATCATTGGATCCCATTGAGAATTCCCAATGACCGTCAGATCTGAATTTAGATAGGTCGAGTGCGCAGATGGAGGACAGATCTCGGGCGTTAGATCCGAGTGCGAGGTCCGACCGTTGTTGGATCTAGAAGAACCTGCACGTTCTTTAAAGTGCAAGGTAAAGCGAGCTTACAAAATCCCGAAAGAAGGAGGACAGTCCATCTTCGGGCAGGACACGTGGTTACAGATCATCATTTCACTAACTAAAAGGTCAAAGGAAGGAAGTTCTCTAACCTCCCAACTTGCGATATGCGAGATCACGAAAAGATCTGGACCGTCAGATCACCAAGGATTGTAGACCATTGATCAGGCATGAAGAAGACTCGTGAAGTGGCGAAATCGTGATAAGATATTGACTATTGATCCAAGAGGGACATGTGGCGAGGGATTAACATTTCGCTGACTGGAAAGTCAAAGGAGCGAAGTGCTCGTTTGATTGGCGAGTGGTCATATCTCGTGGTCACATTGTCGAGAGCTAGAGAAGCCAAGCTCTATTTCGGAGTTTGTGACATGGAGAGTCGAGAGGACTCATCACATAATACCCAAGACATGAAAGTGTGAAATGCATTTTCGAATAAGGTTGTGGTCACAACTAGTGGTTACATCTTCGGAAGATAGGGGAAGAAGCTAGCGGTGCTAAGATCCATCTCGGAGTCTCGGTGATCATGACTTGGAGTATCGAGATCCTTCATCACAGGAATCATGATATGTGATATCACAATGAGATCTGGACCATCGGATCATTGGAGATCTGGACCGTTGATCAAGCTTGATAAAGTTCATAAGTTCACGAAATACGAAGCGCCTTTTGGCGCAACCTGTGGTCACCACCAATGGTCATGTGAGGGGAAGAAGCTAGCGGTGCTAAGCTCTATCTCGGAGTTTCGGTGATCGCGACTTGGAGTGTTGATACCCTTCATCACAGGAATGCCGAGATGTGAAATCAAAAAATTCAAATTATGTTTAGCACTCGGTCACAACTAGTGGGCATATGAGATAAACGTGAAATCCTGCGGATTTAATCCAATGGTACTGGTTAATTGGAAACTTGATTGAAGGGTTACTGTTTCACCTCACAGGTAATCGATCAGTTACGATTCAGTTAGCAGAACTGAATCATGATTATTGGATGGTTGGTGATTCAGTTGTTGATGTGTTTTCTTGGAGATTTAAGTTGTAACTGAATAGGTGGTATAGGATAAAATGGAGACGCAATGACTATGGAAGGTTGGTTGTTCTGAATGAAAAATGAGTTGAACTGTAAGAAAGGGAAAACAACAGTATGCGTAGTGTGAGATAAAACTCAGAGATGAGTAACAGATGATGGATAGACAGAAGCGAGATGCAGTTTTTTCTTTTTGAGGCTTGAGCATGCGAAGCAGAGAAAAAAGTGGAGTGGCAGTGAACAACCCGATGAGCAGAACAGTGGCACGGTGAAGAGCATGCAGAGGCACTATGCATGGAGGACGAAGAAGGTGCACAGATAGTATAAATACATAGAACAAATAAGAGATGGAGGCTGTTGTGGAGAGGAATTACACACGGGAAATAGCATGCTGTGGGCAGGAACTAAAATACAAAGAAGAGTCGTAATTCATAGAATCAAAATAAGACGCAGAGCATAAATCACAAAAGAAGCAAAGAACAGAGATGCATAGCTGAGACAGTAAAAGAAGGCTGAGGTGCACTTGTAGAGAAAAGCAGAAGATCAGAAAGCACAAGAAGATGCAGACAGAGAGACACTGATATAGGAGAGCAGAGCAGCATAGTAGAACAGTGATAAGCCTGGTAAGCCAATGACAACTATTGAATCACTGTAATAAGTTTCAGTAGAAAATATTTATATTTCAGGGTGTTAGGGAGGTGCTAGGGAGGACTGTTGTCCTTAGAGGTTCAAGTGGGTGCTTGAACACAGGGATTTGTAGCTTCCATCTGGTTGCAGCAAGAGAAACCAGGGTGGCAAGGTGGTGCAAGGGAGAATTGTTGTTCTTTGTTATACAGGTTGGTGTCTGTGTGACTGGAAGTTAGTGCTTCCATCCAGTTGGTGTTGGAACACTTAGGGAGTTGGTGCTTCCTTCCAGTGGGTTCTAGAGAAACCAGGGAGTTGGTGCTTCCTTCTAGTGGGTGCTAGAGAAACCAGGGAGTTGGTGCTTCCTTCTAGTAGGTGCTAGAGAAAACAGAGAGTTGG
>SNQJ01S0029646.1:96773-125043 GCA_010110895.2 Picea sitchensis | reverse complement strand
CATCGATTTAGTTGTTTCAGAATCGTGTTTATCTATTCTTCAATTGAGTCGTTCCAGCATACTGTTATATTTTATGTTGATGGGTATTGAACACATGACTGCTGACTGTAGGGTTTAGGGTATGAACATGGTTTGTTTGGATTCTCATTTTCAATTCGAGCATAACTTAGAGTGTGAATGAACTTTTCTTTGTTAAACAGTTAGTTACCCTGCTTACTTAGAACAGTTAGATTGCAGTTAAATCAAAGGAAGCTTCTGGTACCAGTAGGTAGAGTAGTACTTTGTTTTCCTGTAGACAGCTTTGGATTGATTTTGGTAACCAGATTAAATGCATTTGAGGAAACACTCTTTCTGTTGTGGCTTGAATAGAAATGGTGATGATAGATGATTAAAAGTAGTGGCGGAATAAGATTGTGAAATCATACTTATGAATGGAAATAGAAGCACCAGCATTTAAACATAAGATTGTTTTCTGTTGATGACTTAAATATGGAATGCTAAGTTTCAATATCGCCATTAAGATTCAAGTTCTCAGAGTGAGTTTATGTTTTCTTTTCAGGATAGTCTTTAGATAGGAATTAGCTTACCTGCACATACAATGTATCAGCTCGAAGTTTACCAACCCTGGTTTGACAATTTAGTGTTTCAGGTCATTTAAATCTTCAATTTAGCAGCCTGACATTGATCTCCACTATTTACTTTTGCAATCTGATATATACAGAAAATTGTATAAAAATGTTATATTTTGCAACAATCTTTTATTTTTAAAAATCAGCCTAAGCCCTTGTAATTAATACTTGTGGATTAGGAAACACTTTTTGAGGCTATAAACATAGGGTAACATTCTTGACTATCTTGCCTTATCCAAGCAAGATTCGAAAATTCTAGAGTAAGATAAATTCATATCTTTTACTCAACATTTATTTGGCGACCATACTCGGGAGATCTTCAATATCTCTCCGGTTGATTATAAGCTTGATTTTCATTGAATATATTTTTATTTCTGATATTATTTCTTTGATTGTTTCTTTTCTTCATGACTATACCTGTTGCAAGGAAGCCCAATATTGAGCCCGGTCTTAAAGATCGAAGCATCATTGCTTTAACTTTGTTTAATACCATCTTAGAGGCCGCTAATACCCCGGTTGAGATTGAACGCTCATGGGCAACATTTGAACAAGACATAAGTGTCCAAGAATGTTGGGAAGCTAGGAAAAGACAGCCTAGGAATCAGCTTTAGCTTTCTTTTTCCTACAGTTTTGATCTTCTTTTCATGTCCTTAAACTCTTGTATCTCTAGGAGAAGAACAGGTTTATCACCTGCGATTAATCCTATTGCTGAAATAGGAAGAAGAAACATTGTTTTGTAAGTCCAACAAAGTACTCTAAGGAGAACTTTGTCTGATTAAGCCAGTTCATCTTTCTCGGCCTTACCTATCATTAACAATATGGAATCTAGTGGTGGCTCTAGTGGAATTGGAGGTGCCTCTTCATCCCAACCTTCAACCTCATCAGTGATTAGTATCTTGTATAGTCATCAAGTCCCTATCCAATCTACCACAAACCCTGCTAAAGTCATAAAAATGTATGGGATTTTTCAGTTTGAAGAAGATGCTACAACTACTTTGTGGCATGTTTCCTCCCCTCTCAACCTAGCACCTGCTACTCGTCCACTTCCTAAATTCAAAGAGAATCTCCCTAGGTTTTTAGGGAATAACACAGTCACTACGAATGAACACTTGGTGGCATTTTCTAATGCCTGTCACAACATACAAGTCAATGACAACCACACTTGTATGCGCTTATTTGTGAATTCCCTTGAAGGGAAGGATGTGACCAATTTCTTTGACCTTCCTCCTAATATTCTTTCTACTTGGGAGGAGTTAGTCTATTGGTTCAAATATACCTATGGGAAATCCAAAAGCCCAGTCAAGCAATTACGAGAGTACAATAACATCGCTTATAAAGATGTTCAAACTATCAAGTCTTTCAACTTATGTTTCACCAAATTATACAACCAAATCCCTGAATTCATTCACCCTCAGAACCAAGCCGCTTTCATGCATTATTATAATGATTTACCTTCCCACTACCGTCATAGGTTTGAGGAAAAGGCCATTTATAACCTTGGTTCTGCTTTGCATACTTGTTTAGAGTATGAAGAACATCTCGAAAGAAAAGGTCTTCCTAAGAGAGACTCAATTAAACAGACGGATATGTCTGCCCTCTTACAACTTGTACAAAACATGAATAATCGAATGATAGCATATGAGAGGAAAGGAAATGTCCTCTCTCTTACCCCTGTGGCCTCATCTTGTTCTTCACCACCTTTAAATAATAATAATGAAAATAAATTTCAACCTAAAGATATCATGCCTTGTAGTTGGTGTAACTTTTGCAAGGAACACCATGAGGAAAGTACATGTGAAGTATAGAAGAGTTCCAGAGATAAAATCTTTGGTAAAATACCTGAAACTACTATTGTTGTCCTAGACTTTGCAGAGCTAGAGGATGTTATGATCATAAATACTAGGAATAAATCCTATGCTCCAAAAGGTAAATATGATCCTCCTCGCACTTCTTCAAGCCCAAGCTCATCTTCACCAGTTGCTACTGTTCAGGTTTCTAATGCTCCTGACAGTCCAAGAACTACCTCCTCTCTTCCCTCTTCCAAATACAACATTCTCAATCAATTGGCTAATATAAAAGTAGATGCTACCCTCATGGACATGGTTGTCATCCCTGAGCAACAAAAGCATTTGAAAAATTTTATGGAAGGAAAAGCTTCCATTGTAGCCAAACTCTTTGAAGAGGTAGATGAAGAGGATTCAACTGTAAATAAAGTAGGCGTACATAACTTTAGGCACTCGGTAACCCCCCCCCNACGGTGGTTCGGGCCCAAGTGTAATGTCGAAGATTATTATGGAAGAGTTAGGCTTGTCTTGTACAAATGAAAACGCCAGAATCATGCTCTCTTATAATAGTTTACAACAAACGACCATAGGTGAAATCAAGGATGTGACCTTGGTTTTGTGTGTGCACCCTGGAATAAGGACAACCCTTAATATTAAGGTAATAGATATGCCAGTGATTAATTACTCGATCATCTTAGGAATAGATTGGCAAGATTTGATGGGTGGATACCTCTCACTCGACGGGACACACTTATTCGTTCCTTGGAATGGTAAAAACATCATAGTCTTAAGGGAGGGGAGAATTTCACCTTACATATAAAGCATCCCACGGCCTAATGTGAATTATATCAAGGAGGACCTAGGAGTGTACTCCATCTTTGTTGATGAGGACAACACTCCCTTGGAACAAATCGACATAGAGGATGGAATGTGGCATATGCACTTTGATGGTTCATGCTCCAATGAAGGAAATGTAGTTGGTATTATCTTGTACTCTCCTGTGGGTAAAAATCATAACTTTTCCTATAGGTTAGACTTTTCTTGCACAAACAATATCACTGAATTTGAAGCATTACTGCTAGGCATTGAAAATGTCTATAATCTAGGTTGTGGTCACCTTACAGTTTTTGGGGATTCCAAACTTGTTGTAAAACTTGTACATAAGATATATTCTCCTAGAAATAAGTTAATGAAACATTACACCCAAACTGTTTGGGCACTTATTTTGAACTTGCTATCTTTCAACATCACTCATGTTAAAAGGGAATTGAATTCAATGGTTGACAGGTTAGTTTTTTTTGCAACCTCTCCTACTCGACAACTTCTACCACAAAGACCTAATTTCACCTTTCAATATTTGTATCGTCCACATATCCCGGACAATATAGAGTCATGGCAGGTCTTCCCTAGTGATGAGATAATTTGTGCTTTCATTCAAAATGAACCTTATAAGCCTAAGGAAATTATATCAATGGAAGATAGCAAAATTCGTAAGGGCTTGACTCCTCTAGAAATTTCATTTTCATCGAGTGATGTAGAAAACAAAGAAAAACATAAATAAGAGGAGTCTAAAAGGAAAGTGGGTGAAACCGTTTCCTTGAACAATGGAACACCTAAATCTCCAAAGAACGTTAAAATAGGTCCCCAATGTTATGATGAAGAAAAATTGAAGTTCACTAAGTTGCTTGGTGAATTTCAAGATGTTTTTGCTTGGTCTTATCAGGATCTTCGTGGTTTTGATCATGCTATTATACAACATGCCATCCCTATAAAGGAAGGCATAAAACCAGTTCGGCAAAAATAGAGACCCATTAACCCTGCACTGGAAGCAACTATTCAGAAGGAGTTGGAAAAACTCTTGAACGTTGGGATAATTTTCCCTGTTAAGTATTCTGAGTGGGTTTCTAATTTGGTTCATGTTCGAAAAAAAATAGGTCAGATCAGATTATGCGTTGATTTTTTCTCATTTAATAGGGCCAGTGTTAAAGACCATTTTCCTCTCTCTAATATGGAAATGATTTTGCAGCAAGTTGCAGGGTCACAAATGATGTCCTTGCTTGACGATTTTTCTGGTTATAATCAAATCAAGGTGAAAAGGGTGGATAAATTTAAAACCACTTTTATTACTCGTTGGGGCACTTTCGCTTATGAACGTATGCCTTTTGGATTCTATAATGTAGGTGTTACTTTTCAAAGAGATATGCAAATAGATTTTGACGATTTGATTGGTAAAATTATTCAGATTTATCTTGATGACTTAAATGTGTATTCTAAAAACCGATTAGATCATTTCGGTCATCTCAGAAAGATTCTCATGCGATGCAAAAAATTTGGCATTTCTTTAAATCCTTCTAAGTCTATTTTCAGCATTACCAAGAGAAATCTCCTTGGACACATCATCTTGGATTCAAGAATAAGCATTGATCCCGAAAGGATTGTTGTTATCATAAATCTTCTTGCTCCTACTTCCAAGAAGGAGGTTCAAGCTTTTATGGGTGTTATTAACTTTGTCTGTAGGTTTGTTCCTGATTTTGTTGTAATGGTCAAGCCAATTCACAATATCCTTAAGCAAGAGCATTCCTTTTCTTGGACAGATGATGTTGAAAATGCTTTTGAAGGAATCAAGAAAGCAATCAATTATGCACCGGTTTTGGCGAAGCCGGATTTTGAGAAAGAATTTATGATATATACTAATGCCACAGAGGAAGTCGTTTCTACTATCCTCCTGCAAGGTAATCACCAAGGTAATCAAAAACCAATGGCTTCCATGAGTCAAAGCCTGTCAGGTGATGAGTTTAAATATTCATTTATTGAAAAACATGTTTTATCTCTTGTTAAAGTTGTTGAAAAAAATTTCCACTTCATCTTAGGTAAGCATACGTTGGTAAAAGTCCCTTTACATGATGTCAATTTTTTACTCTCACGGACTTATCTTTTAGGAAATCTTGCACATTGGCTCTCCAAGATTCAGGAGCATGATCTAACCATCATGACTTATAAAACTATCAATGGACATCACGTATCCCTTCACTTAGCTCAACATGCTAAAATGAGTGAAGAAATTGATGAACACGATAGCTCTCTATCAACACTATTTTACATTGACAATCAAATCCTTCCTATGTCTGAACATCCTTGGTATAAAGATCTGGTATATTACCTGCAAAATCAAAGATGTCCAAATAACTTAGACACTCATCAAAGAAGAAGGCTCTGCCTCGAATCTACTAGATATGTCATTATAGGAGACTTTTTGTTTAGAAGATATGTCGATAGTATGTTACTTCATTGTGTGAACAATGAGGAAGCACATAAATTGTTGCAAGAGACTCATGGATCTTCAAATTCTGTTATTCATATAGGAGGTCACTTTTTTGCTAAAACCATTGCTTTTAAGATTATCAGGAAATGGTACTATTGGACTTCAATCTTTCATGATTCTTATAATTTTTTGAGATCTTGTGACAAGTGCCAAAAATTTGTTGGGAAAGAACGCCTTTATGCTATGCCTTTACAACTTGTCCTCCCTGACTTTCCTTTTTCAAAATGGGGTTTTGACTTTATTGGTCCTATTAATCATACATCTTCAGCGAGGAAAGTTTTTATCTTGACAGTTACAGCCTATTTTATGAAATGGACTGAAGTTGTCTCGCTTAAGCATTCACAATATGAGCAGGTGATTTATTTTCTTGAAACTAATATTTTTTCCAGATTTGGACTTCCTTTGGAAATTATTACAGAAAATGGTCCCGCCTTTATTTTTGTTAAGCTGACCCAATTTTTATCTAGGTTGGGGTTAAACATTTTACCTCATCATCTTATTATCCCCAAGGTAATGGATAGGCCAAGTCTACCAACAAGAATCTGGTAAGAATTATCAAGAGGCTCATTGAAGATAAACCTCATCAATGGCACACTCTCCTCACTTACGCCCTTTGGGCAGATCGCACTACCACCAAAGTGAGCACTGGTTGCACTCAATTCCAGCTTGTTTATGGTCAAGAAGCCATTCTGCCTGTTGAGCTGGAACTTTCCTCTCTAAGGTTAATGCTATAGGTCGAAGAATTAAATTCTTCTGATGTTTCTCAAAGAATGAATGCACTTTTGGCTTTAGAGGAGCAAAGGACATTGGTCTTGGATAATATAAAGAGAAGACAACAGACTGTTAAAAGATATTTAAACAAAAGTGTCAAGGCTGTCAAATTTAAAGTCAATGAGAAGGTATTGTTGTGGGATTCAACTTGTACTGATAGAGGAAGGAATTCAAAGTTCCAAAAATTATGGTTGGGTCCTTTTAAGATCGCCTTTGTCCTGGGCGCAAATTATTACATCCTAAAGGACTTACAAGAGCGATTGTTTTCTTATAGCACTAACGGCTCCCACTTAAAACACTACGTGGAACCAACTTAAAAGTTTTAATGTTGTATGGAATGTCTTTTGTATTATAGTTTGTTTTATTTGCTTCGATTTTATATCTTTGATATTACATTTTTGCTTATTTCGATTCTGCTGTTTCATTTATGCTATGTCATTTTCTTGCTATTTGTTTTTATTTGACTTCACTTCTTGTCAAAATAAAATGTTGGATCAGTTTTTCCACAACGACGCTATTTTGCAAAGTATTGTTAATCAATAACAATCAAGTTACACAGCTGTCATGATGTTCCCCTTGAAAGCATCATTGAAATTGTTATCTGCTTCAGCTGTTGTTTTATAAGATAGTTGGTTTTATCCCTCTTCTGCTTTCCTTTTCTTCCATCCATTTCAAGATTCAAAAGAGCATATCAGAAGATTTTTCTCCTTGAAGTCAAGAACACTTTACTATGATTAATTGAATGATTATGCTTACAGGGATAAACCCCCTCATACTTAACACTTTCCATGAGTTATTCCCAAATTCCCGATCATTTTCCCCTTAAATCCACTCACTTCCCCTTGTTTCATAATCATTTTCATGTATATCTTCTTGATTTGATGTTACTAGTTTGCGAAACTAGACATTCTGAGTTCTTGATCTGTTGGAAACATATTTCCCTATGGATTCGCCAGTTTGTTGACGATTAAAATCGCAACGATGAATTCCGCCCGCAAAGGATTGCTAAAACATTATTATTTAATTATGATAATAATATAATACTAGTAGGTGGGACCCCCTTGTAGACTAGAGGAGCAAGGATAGACATGTTACGCTCATATGTTGTTGTTGTTATGATGTTGCCTACATAGTCCAACATTTTTTTTGATGATGCAGTCTTGGTTTTATTTGATGAGATAAATGGGTGGTTAACGCATTATCGTTAAATGTTGTTGGTATTTACTTGCGATACAGAACATTCCTATGGTCATAAGGATCATGATGTTTACAGGTGCTATATTATAACCTTGATTACTAATTCATATATTGATCATTAATCCATATATGATTATGCAAAGGATTATTAAATGGGAGCTATCTCAAAACAAAAGAAAGGAACTATGTGTTAATCCTAAGGACATGGTATAAGACTACATATAAAATTCAAATGAATAAATACAAGTTTTGGACCTAGCTATTATACTATGGTTTAGTTAAAGGAATATGCAATTTTTATTAAAAGTTAAAAGGATACACATATAACAATGTTGATATGTGATTATCGTATGGAGTTATGGAAAGAAGTTAACGCAGAGATATGTGATATCTCAGGTGGCGCACTATGAAATATATATGGTACCAGATCGTACGATGGATATGGCATTGAATTATGCATTGGTTATATGGCTTGATTTTAATGATGAATGTTATGTTAGTGGGTTGGCTCGTACATGGAATTGAATGGGGCTAGGTGACGAAGCGACTTGCATTTACTGCACATCACTCCAAACCTTCTCTATCCCTCATCACCCTAACATTGTTGCATTGTTTCTCTGTTGGTTGTGAAGCTCCGCGTTTTCAGGATTGGCAAGGGAAAACTCGATCGGTTCACCATTGAAATGATTTTCTCATAGGTATGGCTCTAAACTTTCCATGCATGATGGACTCTCTGTTTTATGAATCAAATGGTGGCTCGGTAATGCTTGGATTCTGTGTTTTCTTAAGTTTTTGACTATGTGGAAGTATTGTGTTCTGGGTTTTATGTTAATACTATGAAATATTGTCATTTGCAAATAAATTAATGGGTGTGCATTAGTTATTTATGGGTCAGATTGGTTTTTATTGATTGTTTTATTGGAATAATGGTCACAGTGGTGTAATCAAGCTCTGTGTTTTTGGTTTGAAGGGTTTTTACCACTGTTTGTATTTCAGGGGCTGTCAAATCGTTTCTCTCTCAATCGTTGTTGTAATCGTTATCCAGTTGCAGAGCAACTGTCAACGGTTAGTGTGTTTATTTTGTCTAAACCCTGAGATGTTTTTAATGGCACGTTCCTTACTGTGTTTTCGCTGGAATATTTCCAAAAGTCCAGTCTTGGTTGGTCCTGAATGTTAATACAGGTCTACGTATAAAATAGATATGAGATGCGAAGAGCTTCCACACACGAGAGACTATCATCCCTGCTATAATGATGATTGTATGTGGCCTCACTGTCAATTGTTTTCGAAAGGGTTTGACCTCCTGGGTGTTGGAAATAAACATTATCTCTCCGTGTTTTTTCAGTACCCTCCACTATTTAAGTTAACCTTCATTCCTCTCTGCAAAAAGGTGATAAGAAGACACATGTGTGCAACTGGGCTGTTTAACTCAAATTAACTTTATTCTTCACTCAGGAATTCACTTACGATTTTGTCAAGATCTTGGAGCTATAAGTCAAAGGACTGGTTTTTTTTTAAAAGGAGCATGGCTCACTACTTTTTCTTTTTCAAAATTGTATTGTGGCATGTGGTTGTTAATTCATGGTAAAATGGATATGAGTATATGAAAACCACTATCTATCTGTGTTTTTTTTTAAGAAGACAAAAAGGCTTTCGTTGCCTCTCTACATTTAATTTTAAGAGCCCAACTTGGACTCTGACTTGTCTCCACCTCCTCGAGCATTTTCTAGGGTTTTTCAAGTTTTGGGTTATCAATTTAATGTATGGTGAAGATGTTAAAGACACGGGCTCCCTCCTCTTAGTCGAATCACTGTGTGTCCTCTCTGTGATGAATTTGTTCGAACAGAAAGAGAAGTAGAGTTACATATAGTTAAGAGTTTCCTTTATATTTGTTTATTATCTTCATTAATGTGCTTAATCCAAACATTATCTCAATTGCATTTAAAAAATAAGAAGAAACATGTGTGAATTTTACCAAGCCCGATCAAGGTTCTGGAAAGGTAAAAAGAGATGCATGTGTGTCAATCTAGTTCTGTTCACTCCATACATGATATGGTTATATTGGAATCATCGTGAAGACTATCAATTGTTTTAAAAAATAAGTTTATATGTGTTGATACACACAAAGATCAAGCTCGGGGTTTATGTTTTGGGTTGATTGTTGTTGTCGATTCAAGCGATTATATGATTGAAGACCTTGTGTTATGATTTGTCCCTTGCGCATGCTCTTAAGTCTGTCTATGATTGAAAAGGCACATGTGTATATTAAATTGGGCCCGATTGTTGATTAGAGGACAATGATTGTTGATTGTTTATCATGGGTATTATTCATTATCAAAGATAATGTTGGGCATAATATAACAAAGATTGTTGTGCATGTTTTGTTGTTTTAAAAGGGGAAAGATATCAGCATTAGAGCATGTAGTCCTGATTGAATTGAATATGTTTACAAAGTTATAATACATAGACTGTTATAAATTGAGGATTTTGGGGAAATTAAATTGTTATTGAGACAGCAAGTAGATTGTATGAAAATGGGGAACAATGAATGTTTTGATCTTAGAAGTGGATGCTTTTGGGATTAAAATTTGAATAGAGTTATGATAGTTGATTGAGTTAATTTATTTTATGAACAGAATCCATCTAATTCCTTCTCAGTTTCTCACTTTTTCGCTCATTACAAATCCCCTCACGATCTCAAATTCATTTTGCATGCCCTGTTCACTAAAATTAAATCAAAACTATGTATGATAGCGATTAAAAAATATACAGAGATAGATGACAGCTGATATGTTTTCATTATTGTTGCACAACCAATTGTTTGAAAAATTGTTGAGCGGTAATCATGTTCTTACTCCCGATCATGATATCAATTTTTCACTCAATACAATCCCCTCATATACCCCTAAACCCTACTTCACCCCCTGCTCATTGACAATTCTTAAATGAATTTTATGGATTGGATTGCATGGGTTTGATGTGATTGTTGAGCCAAACTTTGTTTCATATTAAGAGAATGTCATGTATGGTCTATTTAAGAATCTATTCGTTGATAATTTTTGCATACAAGATGAGCTTCTTCAATAGAGAAAGTCATGGCAGAAATAATAGGGGCAGAGGAAACTGGAACAAAGGGCCTAGAAGGCCCAAATTCTCAATACATTTCGATGCACATCCTCAAGAGTTAAACCATCTCTTTCAAGCTGGATTTTTCAATTGGATTGGACAATGGGTAGTCCAGCCTAGGCCAAAGAGGCCTCCCTTCCAGCCCTAGAATGTCCCTGGTATCCTTGTGGCCCCTCATGTTTCTTTTCAACCTGAAGTTCCCAAGAATGACGGATGACAGGAGATTGTTCACCCACCAGTCTCCCACCATCGTGGCTGGACAAATTTGTCTTTACCTCCTCCTCCTCCACCTGTTAACCCAAATATTCATATTTCCCATGCACAATCACCTGTATAGTCCTCCCACGCAAGCAAAAGACTCAAAACCGAACCCCACCATATGTAAAATAAAGTTAAATTTGTTGTTGCCCCCTCCTCTCCTTCAAGTGATTCAGCCAAATCCATATCATCTCGTATGCACTTGAGAGATGATTGTTCCCATGTCATCAGTGAGATAAAGCATCAAGGTTCTACACATCCTAAGGATAATTTAGGAAATTCAAAAGGGGATAGAAACAACAAAGGAAAAATTGTCTCTCAAAAGTGGCAAATATGATTTTTTATTATGTTTTATTATTGTTTTATTGAGTACGGTGGACTGCTAAAGGTTTTGGACATCAAACTATTTTTGGATATTTTGGATATCATATGTTTCGATATAATTTGAAATATCATTGATATCTAAATTTCAAATTGTGGAATTGATTATGGGAGCCACAAGGAGGGATGTTTTTTATTGGTTTTCTAATTATGTTTATTTTTGTTAAATAAATTAGAGGGAGTTACAAGGGGTCCCACCTACTAGTTATTATTTAATAAAAAGACCCTTTATTATTATTATTATTAATGCATCCCCTAAACTAAAAGTTAGTTGAGTTTTAGTTAACTTAACTAAATGAGGTAGTTGAACTACTTCAACTAATTTGGAATGCATAAAAGCCAAATGAGAAGGAAGAACAAGGGGAGAATAGAAGGAGAAAGCATACTAAGGTTTGTTCTTAAGTTTTATTGAGATAGTTCAGTTTTCATTCATTCTTCAATTCATTAAAGGCCTAATTCTCTTTTTTGACAGCAGGGTCCTATTGTAGACAACAAGGTTCAAAGCTTAATCATATCATTTAGATGCTTGTTTTCAGAGGTGTTGATCTATCTTTGATAGTCTGTGTAGACGTGTATGTTTATGATTTAAATTTCATGATTGATAAAGGATATTGTGCAGAGTCAAGTGGGCAACAGTCTGTGGCAAGTTGATCTAGATTTTAAAGTTCAATTTTTACTTCTTGCCAGAGTCATTTTGTATGGCTTTCATCGGGAATATCTAAGTTTGACCTTGGTCCAAGCCCCCCACAGAGATTTTGTAAAGAGAATGATTCTTTTGATTTCTTGGAATGAAATAAAGAGATTGTTATTCTGTCTCATTTGTGTTCATATGTGACTTGGTATTTTTGCTTTTGATCTCCACTATTTACTTTTGCAATCTGATATATACAGAAAATTGTATAAAAATGTTATATTTTGCAACAATATTTTATTTTAAAAAATCATCCTAAGCCCTTGTAATTAATACTTGTGGATAAGAAAACACTTTTTGAGGATATAAACATAGGGTAACATTCCCGACTATCTTAAAATACATTGTAGGAAGGAAACTCGAACAAGCACTCTGAGACAATTTAGGGTTTCGTCTGTGTTCGCCTTAGCTGCCTTCCATGGCCGCTCTAGGAGGAGGGGAGCCGCCACCCCCTCCTTCTCCTGCTTCTTCATTTTGCAAGCTAATAGACACCTGTGGTAAGAAGCTCCCCCCTGCGGAACCCCCTAGCTTCGTCAAGAAGCTTGATTCAATACCTGATATTGATCTGCCCCCGGACCACCCAATGAGGGTTGCAGTTTCCCTGTCAAAATGAGGATTGGTAGGACAATTCATGGGGCTCTAGCCTTCAACCCGAACCACGGACAACTGGATCTAAAGGAATTGGAGACCACTGATCAAAAACAGTGTAACCTGCTATGCGGTGGGAAGAGGATTCTTTATATTTGAATTCATTTCTCAGGAAGATAGGGATCTCATCTTCAAGAATGGGTTGTACTTCATGGGCACTCAAGGGCTTTATCTGAATCATTGGACTCCAAGCTTCTATCCAGCTCTAGAAGTCCCCAAGGACGTTCCAGTCTAGGTCAATCTACCCAAACTGCCAATCCACTGCTGGAACCCCTCTTCGCTTCAAGCAATCAGGAATGGGTTGGGACAATACATCGACCGAGCGGACCCTAGAGACCAATACTCATGCGCAAGAATCTTCGTGGAAGTCGATATGGAGGTGGGACTACCTGAAGCAATCAAACTCAAGGTTGGAGACTAGCAGCATTACCAGAATATGGACTATGAACAACTCCCGTTCAAATGTAGGGGATGTCATGAATACGGACATTTCCAAAGGAACTGCCCTAAAAATCGAAACATGGAAAAAGAAGGGGGAGAAGGCTGGTAAAAACCAAGAAAAGGAAGATCCAACTCCAAATATAAAGGCCCAAGGACCGAAAAGACAGCCCCCACTCAATCCAAGGACCCAAGAAATAAGTCAAACAAAAGGGAAGAGAACACCTTTAGAATTTTGTCTCAGGAAACTGTAGAGAAAACAGCAGAATAAAACACACGGGAAGAATCCCCAATGGAAAAAACATGTGAAAATCCGACCCCCGAAGTCAGAGAAACCCACTCGCCGATAGAAGAAGAAGAGCAATGCAAATCCCCCCCAAGAAAGGATGCAAGACCATACATAGAGGAAGGTGAGGTCTCGTTAGATAGTGATTACGAAGGTGCAAGTGATGCACTGGTCACAACAAAGAAAACAGGAAGAGGTAGGAAATCTAAGAAAGAAGAAAGAGACAAAGAAACCTACAAAGACGTCCTAAAGGGATCACAACCAACAATCAGACAACTAATCAATGTCAAACAGACAAGGAAGCATTACAAGGCCTCCCAAGGAGGCCAGTCATCCCACCAAGGTAATTTATGAATCTAACTTCCTGGAATTGTCGGGGATTCGATAGAAAAAGGAAAGAAGAAGCACTTAAGTACATCATAAGAGCCTCAAAATCAGATATCCTACTCCTCTAGGAGACCAATATGGACAACCAAGACTTACTCAAAGCAACAACTAACATATGGAGAATAAGCCAAAGAATAGCAGAAAGCACAAGAGGTGCCTCAGGCGAGTTAGGCACCCTGTGGAATACTATGACGCTCAATCTGAACAACTCTGATACAAGCATGCACTGGATCCACACCAGACTCCTTCACAAGGCAACGGGCCAACTGGTAAGTCTCTTCAATATCTATGTACCACACTTGTTAATGGAAAAAAGACAGTGTTGGGAGACCCTAAAAGACTATTTATTGCAAAATGATCTAGACAATATCATTATTAGGGGGGATATAAATGTGACCCTAGCTTTAGATGAAAAAAAATGTGGCTCCATTGTGCGAGACCCAGCAAGACAGTGGGTGGAAGATCTAATTTCAGACTGGGACCTAGAAGATATCAAGCCTACTAAAGGCAAGTACACGTGGACAAATA
This sequence comes from Picea sitchensis, assembly GCA_010110895.2. Classification (NCBI taxonomy): domain Eukaryota; kingdom Viridiplantae; phylum Streptophyta; class Pinopsida; order Pinales; family Pinaceae; genus Picea; species Picea sitchensis. Next base: position 110,597 of record SNQJ01S0029646.1, on the reverse strand, counting down.
AAAGGATAGGACCAGGGCATATAGCAACTAGACTGGATAGATTCCTTGTCCAAAGCTCATTCTTACTTCTGGGACTCACTCCCACCTCTGTTATCCTCCCCCACAGTGTGTAGGATCATAAGCCCATCCTCTTATAAATTTTGTGTGACAAAAGCTAAGGGCCCATTCCTTTGAGATTTAGCCCAACCTGGCCCCAAGACAAAGACTTCCTAAAGATAGTGTCCAAAGTCTAGAATGGCACAGTAAGAGGCTCGACCTTCTTTGTGTGGGAAGAAAAACTAAGGAGATTAAAGACAGCGCTAAAAATTTGGGCAAAAGGTCAGGCAAATCAAGAAGCCTAAAAGCAGCTAGGGAACCACCAACTAGAAATGGAAAATCAGGAGATCACCCAAGAATGCTTGCAACAAGAATTACATCTACAAAGACAATGGAACAAGGCTTGCCGTGAGGAATAAAATTACTGGAGACAGAAATCCAGAAGCCTTTGGCTGGAAGTAGGAGATAGAAACATGAGCTACTTTCACAAGCAAGCTGAGGCAAGGAAGCAATTTAAAACAGTGACAGAAATTCAAGTTCAAAATCAAACAATCACTGATCCAGAAGGCATTAAAGCAGTGGCAAATGAAGCCTTTGAAGAAATCTATACTGAAACGCAAAGGACTGATATAGACCCCAAAGAGTACCCTCTCTCCCTTATCCCAAAACTCATCAAGGACGACATCAACAACAACCTAACTAAGGAAGTTATGCAACAAGAAATAAAGGTGGCACTGGAACAAATGAATCCTGACAAAGCCCTAGGCCCTGATGGCTTCACAGCAAGATTATATTAGCAGAGTTGGGATATAATAAAATCAGATCTAACAAAGCTGATCCGGAAATCTCAAACTTGCAGCAAACTAGGAGGTGGAACGAATTTGGCCTTCCTGGCTCTGATTCTGAAAGAAAAAGGAGCAATCAGCTTCGACAAATTTCGGCCAATCTCCCTCTGCAATACAAGCTACAAAATCCTAACAACAGAATTAAACAATTCTCCGTATAATCATCCCCGAAAACCAAGGAGGATTCATCAAAGGCAGACACATAGTAGATAACATCATCCTACTGCAAGAGGCCCTGCACTCAAGCATCCGGAGAAAAGACAAAGGTATAATAATAAAACTTGACCTTGCCAATGCTTTTGATAGAGTAAGACATAATTTTTTATTTAAAGTCATGGAAAATTTTGGGTTCGCCCCAGTTTTTGTAAATTGGATCAAAGCGTGTATTGGGTCACCCTAGATAGCCCCTCTTGTGAATGGAAGGGTAACTAAGTTCTTTCAAGCTTCCAGAGGACTCAAAAAAGGTTGCCCCCTCTCTCCCCTCCTCTATGCAATTCAAGCCTTAGTTCTGAGCTTCCAACTGGAGCACTGCCAGAATCACAACAATCTCCATGGGTTGAGAATAGCGCCAGGGGTAAAGGACATAAATCATGCCCAGTTCGCGGACGACACTCTGCTAATGGGAGGAGCGAGCTTACACACAGCAAGGAAATTCAAGAATGAATTAGCGGCTTACACATAAATATCAGGAAGTGTCATAAGCCCTACCAAAAGAAAGATCTATGGTTGGAATATAATGCCAAATGAAATGTTGGAGATCGCCAGGATACTGGGAATGGAAGTTTGTACCAAATGGGATGCCTTCAAATATCTGGGAGTCCCAATCTTCAACTCTGCCCCAAGAACCTCACACTGGAATTTGTTGATTAACAAGATAAAGAACAAGATAACTTCCTGGGGAGTGAACTGGTTAAACCTGGCAGGTAAAGTGGTTCTAATCAAGACAGTCCTGGCAAGCATTCCAATCTACCAAAGCTCTTTGCTTCTGGCCCCTGTCTCCATAATACAAAAAATTGAAGCAATGTTCAGAAGGTTCCTTTGGGAAGGGGGAAAACAGTCAGGGAGAAAGTTGCACCTAATAAGCTGGGAAAAAATCTCTAAACCTATCCTGGAAGGTGGTCTCAACTTCAAAAACGCACATGTTCAAAATCTAGCGCTTGGGGAAAAGATGCTTTGGAACCTAACCACCGGGAAGCCAACGTGGAGTAAAAAAGTGCTATGGAAAAAGTACTTTATGGGTCCAAAGGAAAGATGTATAGAGTGTCCATGTTTAGAGAAAAGAGGCTCCCCAATCTTCTCTCTCTATCAAAAGACTATGCCCCATTTTAGACCTCATCTCACTTGGGTGTCAGGCAATGGGAAAAAAATCAGTATTTGGCAGGACTCAATCATGGGAGATCCTCCCCTTGGGTTGAGACAGGATCTGGATCGAATCAAAGAGTGGATGGTCACTGAAAATTTAAACACTCTTTGGGACATCTCAATTTGGGAGAACGATGAGCACAAGATGTGGCTAGGGTGGGGAACTGCTAACAACCCCCCTAAATTAGAATAGGATTGGAACACCCTGAAGCTCTGCCTCCAAGGGAAACCCCCCCTCAAAAAAAGAGGAAAAGACAAATGAGGCTGGGGAACGAGCTCAGGGACATACACCACTGCAGCAAGGTATCATCTCACAAATGCCTACCCCAATGTCCCTCCAAATCCAACAATTTGGAAAGCAATTTGGACTTCCAAGTCCATCCCAAAGATTGACATGTTTATTTGGACTCTCGCTCACAGAAGCATTCTAACAGGAGAAAACCTTAGAAGAAGGGGGTGGGAAGGCCCCAATAGATTCTCGCTCTATCTTCAAGGAGAAGAAACCATGGACCATCTTCTACTCGACTGTGATTATTCCAAAGAAGTCTGGCAGTTGGCTCTGGGGCTGCAAAGTGTCGTAATCATACCCCAAGATACGAGTAACCTTCTTCAAAATTGGGATTCCATCTGCCTTTTCTAGACTGAGAAAAAAGGCCAAATCTCCGCTCTGTGGAGAGTCCTCCCCAAATTTATCCTCTGGAAAATATGGCTGGAGCGAAACAATAGACTCTTCAGGGAACTCAAAAGAAGTCTAGCCCAAGTTGAAACCAAGATACAGGCCTACTTGGGTGAAATCGCCCCCCACTTTTTCTAAACAAAGAGTTCTAGAGGGCTAGAGTACGAAGTGGAACAATGGTTGGCTCTGTTTAAAATTCAAGACCAGGGGGGGGAAAAAGGACAACAACTCTGGCCATGAAGCCTGGGAAATACGATAGGAGAAACATGATTTTGAAGACTGAAAGACAAAGGAAAAGAAACATATTGTGTCCTTCGATGAGGCCTCCAAAGGGAACCCAGGCTTAGCAGGTGGAGGAGGGATTCTAGAAAGCCCCACTGGTTCAATAAAACTAAGCTTCACCTGGGGACTCGGAACTGAAACTAACAATAGAGCAGAAGCCCTAGCCCTCTGGAAAGGGCTCATTCATCCAATCAGTCATAGCGTTCAAGATCTGGTAATAATTGGTGACTCCCGGATAGTAATCAAAGCCTTAATCCACCAAAGCAAACTCAAAAATGCAAAATTCAATAACCTCCTGGAGAAATTCCAACTCCTCCTTGGGAATTTCCGGTCTTATAAGCTTTACCATGTTTTACGAAACCTAAACGAGCAAGCAGACACTGAGGCCAATAAAGGCGCCCTCTTGACTGTTGGAACTATGCAACTTAATGGAACAACGTCCACAGTGGATCTTCCCTGACTCTAGGGAGAAATCCGATAAAAGAGTTAAAGTCATGAGTTGGAAAGGGAAAGGCAGTACGGAAGAAGGATTTGGCCAAATCCAAAGCGCAACGGGACTAAGGCGCTACAGGATAGCGCAAGTGGACAGAAGGTACAACCCAGAGAATCATTCGGTCGTTGATTTTCATTGAGGAGGAGACAGAACAACAAGTCACCCATACCCCCCAAATCACGCGAATCCTTTAGGGGATTCGATTTGGGATGAGGTTGTGCTTAAATCGGGGAGAGGAACTCAGTCCCTCATACCAATCTCACGCAGAGATAGTCAAGCAGGAATTCGGCCCAGCTATGATAAGATCGAGCACAACAACAGGTCACAAGGAGAAGAGAAGAAGTTGCCAAATATGGCATCCAGCTCGGGAAGCAAACCAAGCACAAAAGAAAGGTTGAACGCAATGGATGTTGCTCTGGAAAATTTAAAGCAAATGTTGAACTACCAGTTGGACTTTCTTCAAAATTTGGACATAGATGCAAGTAGAAGATTGGAGATGTTGGAAGGGGACATTACCACCATAAAATTTGAGATCACTGAGGAGCTCAGCAAACTTAATAAAGAACTCAAGAAGCCCAAGAAATAATTTGAGGCTAGAATCGCCCAGCTGGAGGAAAAAATGGCTCAACTAAACAGTGAATGGAAGCAAGATCCAGAGAAGTAATTCAGTTTTCAAGTCACGAAAGGGAGTTCTGCAAATTCTCAGCAAGAATGGAATTTTGTATAGAAGCCTCTACTGTAAATAAATTTGTAAAACATCCCACCCCTGGAAGGTTAGTATAGCCTCCAGGATTGTCTTTGACTAGTAGAGCGTGGCTCACCATAGTTGTAACAGAACCAGAGGCTTTGCCACTGTCTCTCATAATTAAATTCCATTAATCGTTCTTGTAAAAAAAAAACATTCCCGACTGTCTTTCCTTAGCCAAGCAAGATTTGAAAATGATTGAGTAAGATTCATATATTTTCCTCAACACCTGGCAGGGCTCGTTACCATCGCAAGGGATGTCGATCGAGGGAAACCCATCCCACACTCAGTGGAACCCCGGGCAGTGTTCAATACCTATGATAGGAGGATTGTATAGGGGCATCCGCAACCAAGGTCCTTGTAATACTGTGTAGAGAGCAATCCATACACAAGGCATATCATCCAACTATGAGATTATTCCAGTGATACAGAATCAAACGAAAACTCCTTTTACTAGACAGGGCCACCATGGTTTCTACCAAGATCCTGCCCAACAACTAAACTTTTCCTGGCAACCTGGTGCCAGTCAAAATCCAAACTTTTCATTTGAATCCACTGCAACCGAAACTACCTTTTCTGGCAACTCTGCATTTTCCAGACTTGTTGAGACTGTTGAATGACTTGATATGTCATGATTCGCGTTGGCACCCCATGGTGACTAAGTTTCCCTCGGACACCCCTAAGTTCGAAGGTAAGCCTGGTGAGGATCCATGTGATCATGTTACAACATTTCATTTATGGTGCTCATCCAACTTGTTAAAGGATTATTTCTTTCAGTTGTGTTTGTTTCAACGCACTCTTATAGGGGGTGCCACGAAATGGTATTATCGAGCTCGACAACTTAAAGTATGCTTATGGTATTCTTAAACCATTTCCAGTTACCAGTAACATACGATGTCGACACTGAGTTACTGGCCAACTTCGAGCAAACAAAATCCGACCATATCTCGGATCACATTCGAGAATGGCGACAACAAAAGAGTTTGATCAAATTTAAGTTCCCTCCTGCATTTTTGCTCGAGTGGTTCCTAAATTCCTTGGTTCCTTGCGTATCCAAAGATGTCACGATGTCCGAGGTTTTTTTCAAGGAAGAGGCTATCATGAGAGCCCAACAATTGGAGTTGATTTACTCTCAATCTGGCATGCTATACGAGATCATGCCCGATGCACCACGATCGACTTTAGACAAGACCAAACAGAATTATGGGCCTCACGCCAATGGCATTGTAGGATTAGCATAGAGAAAGTCCACAGATCAGTTGACTAATAAATTACATCAGTTATCAATTCAATAGACTATGGCCAGCCAAACTCCTAGTTTGGTTTCCCTCATAACCCAAATGTCGGATGTACACAATGTGCAATCGACAAATCCCAAGGGTAACCAGTAAACCGAGGGAAAGAGGAAATCTAAAAACAAGAAGGGTAAGGGGGATAAGAAGGATGTGAATAATGTTGGCAAGGGAAAAAACAAAAAGGGAAAGGTGAAGTTTATGTGTAATCTTTTCCCAAATGACCACTTGACTCACCAATGCGCTCAGCTTGAGGAAGTCCAAAAGTTATTGGCACAACAACAACCCATTGTGCTAACCAAACCTTTATGATAAGGCAAAAATTTGACTCAATCTTCCTCATCCACCAACGTGTCTGGGGAAAATTAGGAACCCCCGCGCCTAATGCTAACAACGGAGACAAAACGTTTATATGATGAAATCTGAAGCAAATCTATAGACCAAGACTCATAATTATGGAATCCCAGAATCTGTTGAGAAGGGAAAAGAAGCATCCAACTCACTTCCTCCTCTTCAAATTGAGAATATTGTGGGAGAAACCATGAATCGCATCCCTAAGAGTGCGTTCAAAAAGGCTTCTCACAACTCGAACGCAAGGGCTTCTCAGAATTACTCTATCGTGGAGGATCTGACACAAACTCCTTGTGCAATGTCTCCTTTGGAAGTCCTCCAGAGTTGCCCCTCACAGAGAAAATCATTGTTGTCTGCCTTGGGAGCGACCCAGACTACTAGCTCAGGAATGATCATTTTTTATCCTATAGATTATAAACCTCGTCTTACTCACCACGTCGCTTTTCAGATAGTAGTGGTGTATGCCACAAAGTCGTTGACATAGAATATTTTCCGTACAGTGGTTGATGAGGGTGCCTCGACTTGCGTGATGTTGTTGGCATGCTAGAAGGCGATTGGCTAACCTGAGTTGTCTCCATCTCCCACATTTCTAACCATGTTTGACATTCGATCTTTTAGACCACATGGCATAATACCCTCCTTCCCCGTGAAGTTGGAGGGAAAAATTGTGTGTGTCAAAGTAGAAGTAGTTGATGTGCCTCTCGACTACAACCTTTTGTTAGGGCGAAGTTGGACCTATGCTATGATAGTGGTTGTATCCACAATTTTTTTGTTCTTATGTTTTCCTCATGAAGGTCGAATCATAATTGTTGATCAATTATCCTTCTCCCATCCGGACCCTTCATTAAGGGCATCGACGGTCTCGATGATTGACAACCCACAGCCAGGTACTGTCAACTTAGGTGTCAGATTGTTTCCATCTTTAATGGGTACTTTTGATTATCCACCGCCTGATAATGATGTCAAGTTTATTTTAGTTGTTCCCGACCAGCCAAAGGTTGCGATCTTTCAAGTTGTGTCTTTTAGAATGAGTTACTTTAATGACCCGTGGATTCTACCTTCCCCATCAACTTCGATGGAGGGGATAGGGAACCATGAAATGAAAATTCCCTTATCCGATGCTAAGGTTGTGTACAATATTGTCCATCAAGCCTCTACAAACCTTGATCTACCTCCCCCATAGGAGATAGATCTTGTTCTTGAGCCTATTTGTGCTCAATACTCTCTCGCTGCTTACGACCCTTTGGACTTAGTCTTACCTTCTAATGAGGCAATCCTGGAGGAAATGACTAGGCCAGACAGAGCTTGGGACGATATTCACCACAGATATTATTTCTTACCCAAGATTAAGAGAATAGAGGCATGGGAGTTCATTACGACCATGAATGGAGATGCCCCTTGTCCTATTAACCCTCTGGCCATGCACATAATCTATGCCAAGGGAAATATGGCGAGTATAGATGAAACTATTCCTATCGACATCTCTAGAACCCATGACGTCATGGAAAAAGTCTTTGTCAGAGCATATTGTTCTCACGAAGAGATTCAAATCTACACAGAATTATTTAAAAAGTTTTGTGATGTATTTTCCTGATCTTATGAGGAGATGTCAAGTATTGATTCACGTATCGTTAAACACGAGATCACAACTTACCCTGATGTTAATCTTGCCCGATAGAAGCTTCACCCGATCAATCCTCGCAAGGAAGCGACGATAAAATTTGAGGTAGACAAACTCATCAAGGTTGGTTTCATCTATCTTTTGCAATTGACGGAATGGATGTCGAACCTTGTTCCTATCAACAAAAAGAAAGGTACGATCCGCATGTGTATGGACTTTCGTAACTTGAACAAAGTGTGCCTGAAAGATAATTTTCCAAACCCATTCATTGAACAGATTGTCGATAAATGTGTGAGTTGTGAGGTCTTTTCTTTTATGGATGGTTTTTCTAGGTACAATCAGATCCAGATCAAGCTCGAGGACCAACATAAAATGACACTTATTTGTCCTTGGGGTATATTCGGGTACTGAAAAATGTCTTTTATCCTTAAGAATGTTGGAGCCACTTTTCAGTGGCCCATGTCGTTTTATTTCCATGACCTCAAACATATATTCAAGGCATATCTTGATGATCTAGCATCACGTTCTTGTAAGAGATATGATCTTCCCGCCCATTTATGACTTATCTTTGACAGGTGTCTCTACTATCAAATTTGCCTTAATCCAAACAAGTGTAGTTTTTGTGTGACATGGGGACGCTTGTGAGTTTTTATCGTGTCAACTAAAGGGATCATGGTCGATCCTCTGAAGGTTGAGGCAATAGTTCAATTGCCTCCCCTGCGCACAATCCCCCAGCTTCAAAGTCTACAACGAAAATCCAACTTTCTTCGGAATTTTGTTGCCAACTATGCTGAGATTACTAAAGGGTTTATGTGTCTCTTGAAAAAATGGGTCCCATTCTGTTGGGATGAAGCGGCTCAACGCTCTTTCGAAGCGTTGAAACGTTCTTTGACGTCTGCCCCTCTGCTCAACCCTCTGGATTATGGCAAGGATTTCTTGTTGTATTTGTTTGCCATAGAGTCTATTATTGGCATGGTCTTGGTCCAAGAGGATGATGAGCTCGAAGAACATGTCATCTACTATCTTAGTCGAGGCTTGGTAGGACCGGAACTCAACTACACACATGTTGAGAAACTTGCTTTGGCATCTATTCATGTTTTCCAACAGTTCTATCATTACATCTTACTTCACAACACCATCGTCATTGCTTTTGTGAACCCTTTTCAATATGCGTTAACACGACAGGTCATTGATGGGAAAATTAGTCGATGGATAGTCATTCTGCAAGAATTTGACTTGGATTTTGTTTCGACGAAATCTAAAAAGTCCTTGGTCTTTGTTGAACTAATATCGGAACTTATGGTTGAGAGTAGTAATAATTTGTCTGAAGAGTCATTTATTAATGGGTATCTTTACCTCATTGCATCTTCGGACCCTTGGTATGGAGATATACTTGTGTATCTTCAGACTTTGAGGTGCCCATATTATGCTTCTCGCAATGAGCGTCGGCGAATACACTATCAAGCACAGAACTATCTTATCCTCGATAATACTTTATATCGTCAAGGAGTGGATTGCATTATTTGTCGATGTCTCACTCATGAAGAGGAATAACTTGTGTTAAATGAATGTCACACAGGAGCATGTGGTGGTCACTTGTCTGGGTTGGCAACAACCCAAAAGATTCTTTGCGCTGGATACTTTTGGCCCTCGTTGACCAAAGATTGTGTAGAGGCGGTCAAGAAGTGTAACCCATTCCAAATCTTCTCTCTGAATATGTGGGCACACCCAGCTCCCGAAGTCCGAAAGCCCAAATGCCTATTTATTATTTTTTTTTATTTTTTTTTTTTTTTTTTATTTCAGGATATTTGACTTTGGGACATTTTACATTCATTTTTAATTCGGGCTTAACATTTCGGCTTGACCATTTCAGGATGTTCATTTTGGTAATTACCATTTGGGCTTAACATTTTAGATTTTCCATTTCAAAATTTATATTTGACTTCGGGACATTTTACATTCACGTTTAATTCGGTATTTTGGCTTCATCATTTCTGGATTTTCATTTCAAGAATTACCATTCAGGCTTAACATTTCATATTTTCCATTTCTGGATTTCCCCTTCGGAATTTTCATTTCGGACATTTCCTTCCCCAAGCCCTTTTAGAAATTACCTTCCTGAAACCTTTTGGACTCATTTTTAACAAAGACATTTTCCCACAACCCTATCAGATTTTCGAACATTGGATTTTGGATTATTTTATTATTTTTAGATTATCTGGATATGATTTTTGGAAATGGGAATTTTGGGATTTTGAAATTTGGATTATTTTATTATTATTGGGATTTGAATGTACATGCTTACTTCTATTTCTATTTTCTACTTTCTGAATTCAGGTATGAACAAAAAATTAACACAGGCTCAATCTTCCATACCTCTCCAAATTCCACACACAAATATTCATGGGAGGGAAAAACATTGTAAACCCCTTCCCTTCCCACAATGCATGTTGTAACATCCACAATGGAATCCCCAATTTAATTGATACTTAATGTAGATATAATTTGTGGCCACGACCAAAGTGATGTATATGTGAAATGTATTTCTAATTTTTAATAATAAAATGTGATGCCAGCTACGAAGGGGACATGGACAGAGATGGGGGTTGAATTAATCCAGAAGAGAGGGAGGGTCCAAGAGAATGGCCAAGAGGGGTCCAAGGGGGGGGATTACGCTTTGTTTTGTAAGCTACATATTATATATTAATATATGGAGGAAAACATTACAGGTGTTTTGTTGTTGGCCTGCCACTTGGGAAACCAACCCAGCAACAGAACATTTGCTTCTTCGGGCTTGTTTCCCAGATTATAACAAAAACAAATATTGTTAGTGTTTATACAAGATCTGTCAAAAAAATCATCCTTACTATTCTATTACTGATTCACCCCCCTCTTAGTAATCCACCAATTGGTATCAGAGCAGGTTCCTTCAGAAATCAGTTTAACAACTAAAAGGTAGATAATGGAGAACAACAGTATGTATAAAAATGGATTACCATAGTTTGATGACAGAACTATGCATTCATCATATGCATGCTTAGCAAGCACATAGGCATGGTTCTAGGGGGGGATATTGTCATAGGGGAGCATGAGAAACATGACTTCATTGTTGCATCAGAGTGTTTCCATCAATGACAACCAACCCAAATAATCAACACTTACATCTAAGAGTGTTCCCATCTATTGTTTGAGGATTTGTAGCCTGATTTATATAGCTATACAGACTATCAAAAAACAAAAAGTATAACATTACAAATTACCCAGAGGAGGAGGGAGGATCATCCTGAGGAACTTGGGGGGTGTCCTAAGTGATGGTGTTGAAGTTAATGTTGTTTTTAGCTGCCATAGTGTTGAGTTTCTTGTCAAGCATCTAATTTTGCAGCTGAATATATTCCATTTGCATGGCCATCTCAATGTGGGTGGAAAACCTGTCAGTAATGGATTTGTTGAGAAGCATTTTAATATTCCAATACAAGTCGATGGTGAAAAAATATTTTGTGTCCCTAGCATGGTTTGAACCTATATCTGGAATCCATGGCATGATATTAGCATCAACCTCAACATCATGGGTTTTACTCCTTTCCTGATGCACCTCATCTTCCATCCTATTCATCTCTACTCGTGCTTCTAGAGTGATGAGGGTGAAATAACTCTTGGTGGATACTATTGCATCTTGGTGGGCTCGAGGGAGTAGACACACTCTATGGGAAGTTCCACACCCTTGAACTCTAGACCTATCCATGGAATCAAACCAAAGTCGTTGCACAATTCTTTCTTGTCATTGAGAACAAAGGCAGGAGCTATGGAAGTTGTTTTGGTTTATATGGACTCTGCAGTGGTATATGAAGCCACGAAGATGAAGAACCCATAGAAAGAGAGGTCAACCTCGATGAATTAAGTCCTTCACCTTTCTCTCTTCTAGATGTATTGTATTGTCATCGTAATAGCACCTTGAATTGTTGGGCTTTTGACTACTTCACTCATAATCTAAGTAGATTTGGTGGCGGTTGCAATTGGTTGTCAACTCCATTGTCGTGATAGTATGATCATTCGTGGTGCACTTGTGAGGAGGTTTGTTCCACATGAGCATATCTTCCCAAAGATGGTTGTAGTTACTATGATAAGATTCCTTCATGAGTGCCAACTTGAACCTATTTAAGGACCTTAAAACCGTATTAATACACTGCATGATATCTGAGCTAGGCACTTCTGTGTGGTGTCTAAAAACTTGTGTCTAGACTCCCCATGGATTCTATAGGACCAAGAGCTATAAACTCTATGGCATATGTCACCCGAATCGAGGGAATTACCCATGTCTATTAATTCCACCCACATTTCTGAATTTTGTTATCATTATGTATTAAATTCTACTTCTTGATTGAGTGTTACCAAAGCCAATCATTGAATGCATCTAAGAGGGTGGGTGTGAGAAGTCACATCACATAATTATTGGGAGCATGGGCGATGAGTACAATCATTTTGGGAAGTGAGTGAGTCAAGCAATTAATCCAAAGAGAGGAAATTTGTATGGGTGGCACCATCATTTTTACACATTTAGTTTTTTTGTATGAACAACAAGTAAAGGGAAAGAAAGAGAGTTTGGAGTTGGAGCAGCCATGGAGGGTGAATTCTAGAGCATGCTGGAGAATTTTTGGAGCATTTTGGAGATGAATGCTAAAGAGAAAAGTTGTCAGGCTTGAAGACTAAACTTATGTGTGAGTTGCACCATAAAAACAAGTGTTTGTTGTGATTTGTTGGTAGTTTTTTCTAGCAACGAGTTCCATGGAGTTCCCAGAAGAGATATTCTTGGTTACCTATGCCAGAGAGATCCTAATAAATGAATGGGATGCCCTAGGGACTGATATCAATGAAAGGGTACATTCCTTGGGTTGGGTAGGTCAAGAAGAATAGAGTGGGTGTAAAACCAAGATACTTGTAGAAGAATATCAATGGGTTGCAAGATTTATGTGTTGTGAGTGGGTAGTGAGAGACCACCCTCTTTTGTGGATTGTTACCCCTAGATCAAGGGTGACTTGATGTCGATATTTGGAACAACAAGTATATGGTTGGGTGGAACGTCTATCTCAAGAAATTGATTGCACAACTATTGTTTTTTGTATTGTATTTATGAGTTAAATTGTTGTGCATGAAATCTGTTTTTAAAAATAATTTATATGTTTCTATGTTGAGTTATTTAGTTGCATTCAAGTTGTATAAAAAATTTCTAGATGAATTTAATTAATGGTAACATACAATAGCTAAATCTTGTTGTAATTCATAGTTGGAAGCAATGGGAAATTAATTAGTTAGCATAAATTTTTCATGTTTATGAGTATTTCGCACGTAATGGACCTCAGCTGGGTTGGGGGACGTTACATTATGGTATCAGAGCTTCTGGTTCAAACACCAAGCTTGTATGAGCCAAGACGGGTGAAAATTGGGCAACTTCTCTATTGCAGATTTGTCTGTGGTGAATTTTGGGAAAAACAAAGAAAAATCAAAGCGAGATCCACAAATTTGTGAGAAAAAATCAAGTTTAAAGGACTCAAAACTATTTAAGAGGTTCAATCGAGCTAATATACAGAGTTGTGTAGTTAAATTCGACTTGGAATGGTAAAATTCATGTTTTAATGGATGTTGTAGAGTTGCAAGAAGTTTGGTGAATCGATGACCGAGATTGTAGCACACCTTTTCTGCTACTTTGTTTAATCGCTCTCAAAAGAAGACTATAACACCACTTTGTACATAACTCATACAGATGTTATTTAACCCACATGCATTTAAACAATAAACACATTCAACACAGAGTATTCATATGAATTACTACCATAATCAGCAAGCAATTAGCTTTTCAGATTAATTCATATACACAGCGGAAAACATGATACATAAGCAGCACAGTCATGCAAAACATGATTAAAACATAATCAGATACTTATATTTATCAATGGTAGATTCCACCAACCAAGTACAGGCCTTCCACGAACCTCCCAACCTTAGACCACACTGCTCATCAGCTCAGCAGTGGGTCACCCCCGAGCTGGGACTAAGCTCCACCCCAGGGAAAGGAAATCTAGGCTAGGCTGAGGTTACAGGGAAAACAACACACAACCACAAGGAA
>SNQJ01S0029646.1:54144-84068 GCA_010110895.2 Picea sitchensis | reverse complement strand
ATAACATTCTTCCTCTCATCCACACCAACCAAGACGCATATCCACTCATCGAGATGGGTCCTAGGATTTTTAAAGATCCATCCTTGTTAGGGACGTACCATGGAGCACCACCACTCCTTCATCCTGCTAATCAAGTATGCATCATCTCATCTAACGGAACTCACACAAAGGATGCTCTTCCTCCTCAAGAGGCTTCAGTCATTCCTGACATCCCAATAGTCGCAGAACCACTCCCACCGAAGCCTCCTGCACACTCGTCGACCCCAAAAGTCCACGAATCCACATCCCCTCAGGGGCATAGTCCCGTTTGGGAGACAATTCCCCAACCCCTCACTCAAATTCCCTTCTTTTACCCTCCACCAGGCATAGAATCTTTTCAGGTAGCCGCAATGCTCACACTACCCAATATGGTGTTAGCAATCCCAGTGTGGTATTTACACCCACCTGAGATGGTCCCTCGACCATCCCTTCCCCCACAGGAAGGCCTCCCCATGACGATTCCCATCCTTACCCCCACCACCCCCCCACTCACTAACCTCCCGGCTACATCTGGGAGAAGGAGAAAGAAGAAAGAGCCCACCGCTCCACTTCCTCCATGCATCCCACCACCTTGCGCACTATGTGAGAAAGAGGGCCACCAAACCAACAATTTCCCATCACTACCTGAATTACGGAATTTGATCCCCCTCAATCAAACTCCCACAACACCCACCACTACTGCTAGTCCCACCACTATCACCCACCCTTCCAGTAGTAAATATTTGAGGACCAAATACACTTTTGCTATATGTTCAGAGTATGGCCATTATACCCATCATTGCCTAGCACTGCCACACTTTCGGCAGACATTAGCGTCTGTACGCCAGAACTTCCAGAACAACCCCAGTCCTGCTATGTCCTCATCAACAAATATCACTGACATCTGCTATGTCACCACTTCAGTCAATGAACGTATGCAATACCCTTGTTCTCTCTGTGATTCATTAGCTCATTTTACATACCAGTGTCCTATGATCCTTGAACATAGGAAACGTCAATTGACCCTACATCACCGACCCACAGAGGCGGTCATTGACATTACCTCGTCTCTAGAGGATCTTCAGGTCATTTCTCCCGAGCCCGAGGCACTCCCAATGCCTCCATGGTTCTTCAATGACGTCTCTGAGAATTTACCCTGCAACCCCCCTAACTCTCCTGCTCATTCCCGTACAGACACTCTCCACCCAACCACCACGGGTACCCCTCAGTACTTCAATATATGGTTTATGATGAGTGAACCCACACCATCTCCTAACCGTGTTCCCCTTGTTTCTTCACCAGGGGGCAACCACCCAACCATGGTCATCGAGATCACTCCTCACAACCCCTTGTATTCCCAATGTTTCCAATGCGATGAGGAAATAATAGAATATCTAAACCACCCAGACTCTCCCTGGGATGCGCTACATCACCGCGCACTCTTCTCTCCACAGGACGCCTCCATGCCTCCTAACCATAACCCCATTTACGTAGTCGAAACCAAGGATTTTATCCCATCAGGGCCTATTGATTGGTTCAACAATCCCATTCCTTCCCCTAATGCCTTTGAAGAAGGTAACATGGCCAACATTTCCCCCACCATCAAAATCAACATTTCCATTAAACATGGCATCGTCGAAGAAATCACCATTGTAGCTGCTTGCACTCCTCAGGAAATCGCCGCGTATAAAGCCCTCTTCCAGGAATATAGGGATATTTTCACCTGGTCATACACGAAAATGCCTAGCCTCGATCCCTCTATTATCGAACATCACATCGACACCTAGCCCGACATCACACCAGTTCGCCAAAAATAGCGACCGCTACACCCATCGAAAGCCGTGGCTATCAAAGCCGAAATTGACAAATTACGTGTTGCTGGATTTATTTACCCCATCGCTTATACTTCATGGGTTTCCAACCCTGTACCCATCGACAAAAAATAGGGCACTATCTGTTTTTGCATCGACTTTCACGATCTCAATAATGCATGTCCCAAAGACAACTTTCCAATGCCTTTCATCGATCAAATTATCGACGACTGCGCCGGCCATGAGGCTCTCTCCTTTATGGATGGATTCTCTGGCTATAACCAAATTCAAATCCACCCAGCCGATCAGTATAAAACTGCATTCACTACCCCATGGGGTACTTTTGCATATCGTATCATGCCTTTCGACTTAAAAAATGCTAGCGCAACTTTCCAGTGGGCGATGACATACATCTTCCATGATCTAGCTAAAATAATCCTCGCCTACTTGGACGACCTCACAGCTCAATCCAAGAAACACACCCAGCATCTCGATGATTTACGAATCATCTTTCAATGGTGTTGTTAGTACAACATTCGCTTGAATCCTCTCAAGTGTGTGTTCTGCATCACCACAAGGTGCCTCCTTGGTTTTATTGTTTCCCAAACAGGTATTACCATAGACCCCCTTAAAGTCCAAGCTATCACCGAAATTCCACCTCCCCAGAATTTACAACAACTTCAGAGTCTACAGGGCAAAGCTAACTTTCTTAGATGCTTTGTTCCTGATTACACCATACGTGCACATGGTTTCCTCTGCTTACTACGTCATGACATCCCTTTTCACTGGGATGACCATGCCCAACAGTCATTTGACGATCTTAAAGCAACTCTTTCAAATGCACCTTTAATTAGTGCACCTGACTATAATCGCGACTACATCCTCTACGTATCAGCATCAGCTGTATTAGTAGCTAGCTTCCTCGTCCAGCTCAGAGATGACAATTGTGAACATGTTATTTATTACGTTAGTAAGAACCTCTTAGGACCACCCTTGAAGTATAAACATGAAGATAAACTTGCTCTTGCAGTTGTCCTCATAGTCCAGAAACTGCGCCATTAAATTCTGCTTCACACCACAAAGGTCATCGCAGATTCCAACCCTATGCAGTACTTGCTCAACCGTCGGCAATTTAACGGCAAATTCACTCGATGGATCGTTATCCTTCAGGAGTACGACCTCGAGTTCTCAACACCTAAGAGTAAGAAGACCCTCGTTCTCACCGAAATTGTCACGGCCCTCCCCTCTGACACCACCAGTGCCCCCATCAACACCGACTTTCCCGACTAACATCTCTTTTACATCACTTCGGATGATCCTTGGTACGACGACCTCCTCGTCTACCTCCGAACTCAAAATTTTGGTAACCACCTTTCACAAGATGATCGTCGCCGTATCCGTCATCAGCCCCCCTGCTACCTCCTCATCGGAGACATCCTATACCGGTGGGGCATCGACACCATTCTTCGTCGATGCCTGACTATTGATGAGGCTGACAGAGTCTTAAATGAATGCCATAGCGGTGCATGTGGGGGCCATCTTTCGGGCATATCCACTACTCAAAAGATTATCTGAGCCGATTAATTTTGGCCTACCTTGTTTCATGATTGCATTCATGCTGTGAAATGATGTGAGCAATGTCAGCTCTATGCCAACAAAGCCCGCGCTTCCCCTGCTCTTCTCCACCCTGTCATTAATGCCGGCCCTTTTTGTAAATGGGGCATCGACTTCATGACTTGTAATCCCCCCTCCAGCAATGGTCACAAGTACATCATTTTCACCGTTGATTACTTCACCAAATGGGCGGAAGCTATGCCCACTTTTAACAACACCGCTGACACTACAGCACATTTTTTATTTAACCACGTCATATCCCATTTTGGAGTACCCCTCCAACTCGTTTCTGACCATGGGAAACACTTCGAGAATGAGGTGTTCATTGAACTCTCATCTCGGTTAGGCTTCTCTCACGAGTTTGCCTCACCATATTACCCTCAGTCAAACGGACAGGTCGAGGCAGTTAACAAAGTCCTCAAGACCATGTTACAGCGCACGGTTAATAAACATAAAACCAATTGGAATCATATGTTATTTTCTGCGCTATGGGCTTATCGAACGACTGTGAAGACCGCTACTGGTTTTACACCGTTCCATTTAGTCCATGGGGTCGAGGCAACTCTTCCCATCAAGTGCGAAATTCCCACCTTACACACTGCAATTGAGCTATTACCTGACACTGCTCCAATGGAGCAGCGCTTGCTGAACTTGGAGTCTCTGGATGAAGATCGTTGATCTTCCTTACAGAACAACGAGGCAACTAAAAAATGATCCAAGGCTACCTTTGATCGCCATGTCAACCTTAGATCATTCCACAAAGGTGACCTCGTCCTGGCTTATGATATCGCTCATGATACCTTTGGCCACAGCAAATTCGAATCACTTTGGCATGGCCCTTACATTATACAACATTGCCTCACCAAAGGCGCATACATCCTGGCCTCCTCCGAAGGCCTCTCTCTCAAAGAACCCGTCAATGGGTTGTATCTCAAGAAATTTTATGCTTAAAAGTAGTCATTCTAAACTATCCTTTGTTCTATTGATAGATGCTTCCTCCACCCGCCTACCACATCGGTTACGCCGATGGCACCAGCCGTTGGACACAAAATCTTTCTTCGGCTGCTTGGGCTCTCTACACCCCCTCACATGAAATCCTACATTCAAGCAACATATGTTTGGGGCCAGCAACCAAAAACCAAGATGAATACACTGCTATCATTGGCCTCCTAGCCGATGCCTAGCATCATCATATTCATCACCGTAACGTCTTCCTTGACTCTCAACTAGTCATTCTCCAACACAACAATGTATATCGTGTACGTGATCCATGCCTCTTTCGCAAATACCTGTAGGTTAGGCTTTTATCTTGACATTTTGATTCCATTACATTTACACATATTCCAAGAAAATTGAATCAAATAACAGATCAAATAGCTAACATGGTGTTAGATTGGCATATATCACATCAAGCTACACATACATAAACATCTCACAAATCGTGTCACAGCATATATATAGAATAGACATCATCAAACTCATCAGCAAAAAACACATGTAGACAACATCAGGATCTCAAAAAATGTATACTCATGTATATATATATATATAAAGGCCCATCAGGCCATCCGAATGTTTACATACAAAAATACATGTATCCACAGGCCAATGCAGCACCTCGGTACAAAAAATGGGCTCACTAGCCTATATACAACAAAAACAAAGATATACATCATGCACCACTCATGGTGCCTCTATCGCGCCACTTCCTACTCCTCCCTTAGGCGGTGGTAGCCCATCACCACCTGCCCCAGGTGGTGGTGGTCCACCCACAGGACCCTCCTGCCCCGGTGGCAGACGTCCACTCGTCATAGCAGCAAGCACTGCTACTCGTCGCACTATGGCCCGCCATGGTGGCGGCACCCCCACACACTGTTCCAGGAAACTCTCATCCTGGATACGCGTCCACATGCCCTCCGGCATGTCCTATAAAACCATCTCCAGACGACGGCGTATATCATCATAATCCACTCTGGCCGCCGCCGGAGGAGCGTGTGATGGCCCCGCACCAGGGTCATCAAACCGGTGCCTCCTTGCTACCCTCTCTGGCTCAGCTAGTCGCCTCGCGACATCCTCCCGTGGACATCTCTCTCCATGCAGTAATCTCTCCAGCTCTTGATGAGACGACACTCTCTGCATCTCCACCTCGCGCCCGCGAGGTGCCACATCTGCACATGCAAAAAACAACAACAAAAGATAGTATCAGCATCTATATCATATAAATATGGACTGATATCTCAAAAAACAACATAAAACAAAAACATGCACACCAAATACTAAACATACCTCGATGGTCAAATACCTCCCCTGGAGGTAGCACCATGTCTGGGTCACCCTGAAAGTCCACCCTAGCATAGGGGTACCGAAGTATCACCTGCGGCATCTGCCGCCACACCTGTGTCGCCTCTGCTGAAAAGAAGTGGCCACTGTCGCCACCCCCGTGACGAAGAAAAACTATCGACCACCACCTCAAGCGTGGCTCTCACACCCTTGGCATCTCCAGTAGAATCCTCGGGTGCAGCATCGGCACCCTCTCTAAGAACCAGGCCACTAGGATGGACCCAAAAGAAAACTCTCCCGCACCAGTGGACTGACAGTGGTCCAACTGCGCCACCATCTGCCCATGCAGCATCAGCCCCCAAGAGAAACGCTCGCCGGCCAACACTCTCTCCAGCACCAATAGCTGGCCACCACTAATCTGCTGGGTCACCAATGACCCATATACCCACATGATCATTGCTGCTATACAGTGATGCGCTAGGGAATCTATCGCCCCTATACTCACCACAGTCTCAGACATAAAGTCTTGACCTAAGCAATATCTCTAGCCAATATCGGCCAACAAAATAGTCCTAGGTAGCACCGGCTCTGCCAGTAGGGGCGTTCCCTGAAAGGGGAGCCCAGTCAAGAAATATATATCCTCCACCGTAGTGAAGGGGATCTTCTCTCCTCTTACAAGGAAGCAGTGCAGCTTCAGACTCCACATCTGGATCAGGAACTGCAACAAATATTCCTGTGCCCATATCAACAGACACTCAAAGAACTTTAGCAACCCACAAGTTGCCAAAGTCACACAAACACCGGGCTCCTCAATGGCCATGACATCTCGTAACTAGGCCCAGTCTCGCTCTCGCCACCGCACTGGCATCATCATCGCTGTCCACCTGCAGACAACATAGAACCCTATGTCAACTCAAGCAACCATCCAGACATCAAAAGACTCGTTTCTTTTACACCCCAACCTTGCCTCCTAGGCACAGTTTTTTTACTCACAGGCACGGACACATGCGCGCCTATTCACTACACAGGCGCGCACACAGGTGTGCACACATGCGCGTCTATACACTACATAGGTGCGCATCAGTGTGCACCTATTTGCTTCACAGGCATGCCTCTGGGCGTTCCTGTTCACTATATAGATGTGCACATGTGTGCACCTGTCAAAACCACAGACGCACACTGATGCACGCCTGTTCACCTCACAGGCACGCCTATCAAGCCTGCCTTAAATTCTCTCTACCACACCCCCATGTGCGCATATCTAGTGGACAGGCACACACATATGCACGCCTATCACCTGATCGCCCATGCATGTGGGGCCCAGACCCCCTAAATACCTCTGTACGACCCTCCATATAGCCCCTACCCAAAAATTGAAAACCTATTTCTATGCAGGATGATCAGACCACTAACCTGATACTCGCAGATCCTTAATCGGATGCCTCATCCTCCCCGAATCTCCAAATCTCCTCTGCAAACTTCTCATCCAGTCAATATTGTAGCAGGTACAAATGAGGTGGCAATGTGGGCCCTACAGCTATATATAGGCCTTTTTCCAAACCTCCACTCACCATTTTGGGAGCCCAAGGCGTCCATTTTTCAAACCGTGTTCATCCACGGGATCAGCATCTCGTCACTTACATCACAACAGTCCCTAGGTTTCTTTTCATCTTGAGCCCTCGGGGCACCTTTTTTTTATCATGGTCAGGTACACACATGCATAGTCACATTTATCAAATACATGCTCATATCTTTGATTCTCTTCAGATATTGTTTACTTTGGGTATTTGGTTTTCATGTGTGCAGGTACTTGATCATCATCCATTGACACAAACCCATTCAGGTATATACTCAGCACTGGCATGTAGTCTTTCCCACTGTATCGCATTTACATTTCCAGTCACACCCTCTAATATTGGTCTTTAGGATCTCCATTCCCGGCTCTGCAGTACCCACGCCTCCATTTGCATCTTCGGTACTGTTACCCGGTAGCATTCTTACCCACATGAGTTGTCCCATTTATAACACCTTTTGGCACTTTTGACACTCATGCTGTTCTTCATTACCCTTTAGGGATGGGAGTCCCTATAGTCTTTTATCATGTCACGAATCAACCACATACTCCTTCTCCTCATTTTGCTAGCTTTCCCACATGGACTCCTAGATTATCTCTTTACGGTTCTATTTTTTACTTGCACCACCGCAGTGTCATGAACCCTCCATTTCATCCACAATCGGTTTGCCCATTTGCGAACCTACCTTCATTTCACCTACCTCATACAGAAACTCACCAATGGGGCCCCCACCCTTCATCAGTTTTCCAAGAAAATTATGCCCTTCATGGGCCACCCATATCACACTGGAGCACTCGTTTCTGTATTTGTACATTTCTCCCCAAAATTATTCGTTATTTATTGTATAAACGCCTTTATTTCCAGTCATTACATTTTCTTTTGTCGTCACCTTTGGCGACTTGCTTCCTTCCTTTTGGCCACATGCAACCCATGTCACCCTTGGTTGGAGCATTACTTCTCATCTACCCTTGCCAGCATCGTCCATATCTTCAGAGCACCCCACAGGTCACTTACCTCTACCCTCTGAATTTGTTCACCTTGTCCCGCCTCTGGCACAACTTATCACCGGTCTTGTCGTCCCCTTGACACTTGACCTCATTACATGGTTGCAGCCAATTTTTATCTCATACATCCTCCAACCAAGGGAAGTCTGGAGTCTTCCCACTTCTTGACTTCATCCATGTACCTCTACCACTTCCTTACCTCAGTCGATTTCACGAAGCCCTTCGCTTCTAGGAGTCGCGTCCCCTTTTTTCGACATCAACACCATTTTTCCAAAAGGGAGACAGTATCTTGATTCTCATTCTCCACTCAATGAGAGATCTCGGATGGCACAGGGTGAATAAACATTGCTCCCTGCTGTCGTTGACCCCCGTAACATTCGACGCCAACACTTTCGCATGTTATGGTGGGTCTTACTTTGCAACTATTGCAGTTATTTCTTTTTATTTTCCGAAGACCTCTAAACTTGGCAGGGCTCTCAATGCCCACACCATCGCTGCTACTTATTACCGTGATCAATGCCTACTATTCAGAGCATGTTCATTTGCAGAATTGTCTTCTGCCTCTATTACGACCGCCCCAGAGGGCGCTGCAGTCGTCTACACCAACACTTCATTCATCTTCTTCCAGAGTTACATGACATGAGCATGGGGCATGCCCACATCGTTTGTACACATTTTTCTATTTTACGCACCTCATAGAAGGTCGGGTCCTACTAGTTCCTCTTTTCTCCAACGGATTGCTCTGAATGATCCCACTATTTCTCTCTCTTACAAACGACATTCTCAGTAGAATAAAAATTGATGGATTTTAGCTATACGTATGCTCCTAACCTCATCCATCAGGGGGCATCTATTATCACTGAAATTTCGTCCGCACATGGTTACAAGAACTCACCATCGTCAAACAGTAATGAACTCATTCATGGCCCTGAATTAATCTCACAGCATTCAAAAAAGGGAAAAACTATACAAAGTAGTGAAAAATTGAAGAGCTCTTTACAGACATTGGGTGCGTGCGCACATGCACGGAACGGGAACGTAGAATGCGTGCATAAGTGCACGATGCACGGCTGTTAGCGCAAAAAGTCGTGCACCTGCTAAACGACGCATTTATGAATGTGGTCGGCCTCCCAACCACTTATGGTTCAGCTCCCAAGCTGATTTGACTTCCAAATTTGGGCTGGATCTGAATGGTGGGCTGGTCAAAGACCTAATAATGCCCTAAATGGCCTCTTTTCACACTACAAGGAATTTACACAATAACCCAATGCAATGCTATAAAAAGCCATGAATGCACCTCATTTTCTCAAGGAATTCAAAGTAATGTTATGCTGCCTATATTGTTTTAAGGATTCCATCCTTGACAAGAACACATTGGCACCATTTCATTGAGCAATCCACCTCTCCATTGAGTGGATTTTCAAAGAGTTCTTTCACCACTATTTTTATTTTCTTTGTTGTAAGGAGAGAAAGCTTGTGAGGGTCCAAGAGCCTTCCCTTGGAGGAAGAAGGGACTCATAGTTCCCTTTCTTCTTGGTGCTTTGATTTCATCAATAGATCAGCCTCAAAACATTGGTGACATGGGTCTTTTTGTTTTTGTTATCTCTATGTCCCTATGCTTATGATTTTAGTTTGTATTAGTTTAATTCTTTCTTATAGTTTTGTTTTTCTTTCTCTAACTCTTTCCTCTACAGTTGACCTGCTCAACAGACCCAACTGGGCATGCAAGCACCTCGATTCTGCTCACCAAGGTGATGAAAGAGGTGCAACACTTGGGTTTCTTGAATTCAGTAATCAACGCAGTCTTAATGACATTCAATGGTTTAGGCTATGCAACTCCTTGGATAGATTTCATGTACCAGCTCAGTGCGCGGTCTCTTAGGGTAGTACTAAACTGATCTCTCTTAACAGCTTCATCACTGACTTTTTTAATACTCCATACATCTTTGCATAATAACCAATGTTGATCAGGATCTTCGGATCCATCTCCCTTAAAGGTGGGTAACCTCATCTCATCTACCATAGACCTTCCTAGGTTTATTGACAGAGTATGTACTGAGATGCTGGTAACAGTTCTCTGATTTTTCTGATAACTCTAACTACTCTAGTTACTTAATTCTTCTGAAAAAACATGAGGAGTAATAGTACTTACTTCAACAGTTTACATAATTCCTAAAGTTTCTGAATCTTCTCGGCGAGGTTCTTCAGTCTTCCCTTCCTCTTCCCTAGCGGACTCTAAATGTTCATCTTTCGCTAACTCTTCTTCTTCTCCACTGTAGACCCCTTCGTCCTGTTCCAGTGGTTCATGGCCTTGCTCAAATAGGTTCACCAGAGGGACTTCTCTAAATGATCTCCCACTGCACGTGTGTCCAACCTCTGTGTTGCTGTCACTATCTGAGTTCTTGAACATTAGCTCTTTCATCCGGTCGATTACTATATCTTCAAGATGTTCTTATCATGCAATAACATCTTGATATTCAACTTCAAAAAGTGTAAAAATTTTCCCCTAGGTCCCTTGAAGAAATATCTCTCTACTTGGATATACGACTCAAATATGTCAATGGAAAACTTGGTAATATACCCTCCAATAGTACTATCGAACTAGTGATTTACTTCTCTTGACACGACGTTATCAACTCTCTTGAACTTCTTTATCAGCGTCGATGTCCAAACCATAAGTGTTCTAGATCTGATCTCAAACTGGGTATCTACTAATCTAGCTAACCACTTGTATAGATCCTTATGAATTCCTCCAAAGAAGATCTCGTGTATATCAGTAAATATATACCTTCCGAACTAGTCTTCTGTACTAAGCTTAGGGTTCTTATTCTGGGCTTCAGCAAAGTCCTTATCTTGTTCTTCTATTCACTTCTAAATCTTTGTCTTCGATGGAAACCACCTTGACATTCCCTCAAGAAGATCGTGGTCCTGGCAACGAAACCATTTGTTGGAACAAGGGCATACCTAGGGATAAACTCTAATAGCACACCAACAAGCCCTAACTACTGGCCCTTTCAGCAACACCTATGAAGAAGATGCAGTCTCACCTAAAGTATCAATAGGGGGTTGCAGGACACATGTGTCTACAACCAGAGGAAATGTAAAGTGGATCCAAGGAAACAACACACAACAACCTAGTTATTCTTTATCTCCCTTAAGCCTACCGCACAAGTTATATCTCGGATCTAACACAATGATGCAATAAGAAAATAACATGAAACAAAAGGACACAACAACACTCACACAGAACAACAAGATATACGTGGTTCACCCTCTCCCTAGGGCTACGTCCACATAACTGCGTTTGCTGATATTATATGAAAACATACAGTTCTATCTGTGCTCTTAGCTTTTATATCTTTCTCTCCTTCTCTCTTCTCTATCTCCCCTCCCTACACACCCAGTTGTAGGGTTGATCTTCGCACCCAGTGGAAGATCTTACAATACAGACTCTCTTACAACACAATACTTCTCTCTCAAAATTAATCACAATAACATCGTCGAGCCCATCCCAGGCCCTCTTGACGTTTATTTATACATTACAATGACTCAATGACAACCTTAGGCCTAAACATAGGTGTCTAAACCCTAAAAGACCAAAACCCTAGGTCAATTTGATCCACGTATTCTGGGTTTCACCAGCCTATCTTTTCCTTATTTCCTGCGAGGTGCTCCAAAGCATCCATTGGTGGATTTTTCTTTTTGTTGAATTTTCCATGATCTATCTTCCTTGTTGATTTGTTCTCCTCGATCTTCTCATCCAATGACTCATTTTCCCTTACTTCTCTCCTTCGTTTCTTCTCCTTTGGCCACTTCGACCCATTCTCCATCAATGTTCCTTCCACACAGTTTACACTTCATCTTGTTTCTTCCTTTTTCTTCGCTTTATTCCTTAATCCATAACCAAGGGCCAACACTGGTCTTCCTTTCCATAGCTCGTAAGGATTTTTTTCATTTGTTGTTTCTGAGAATTACTTTGTTTTGAATGTGAATTATTGTATGCACTGTATTTTTCCAAAGAATATATGTCAATTTGGAATCCATTAGCATTGTTCGAGCCATTTCCTATGTAAATATCATCCATTATGATAATGTTCATTTTTCTCCAAACCACTCTCTAAACCAATCTATGAATCCATGCTCTCATTCGCTATCATATATTGGTCCAAACCTACTAAGTGTTCTTAGGAATCCATATCTTTCCATACTTTCCAAGACTATACTGCACAACTATCCATAATGCTAACCCATTTATCACTATACTATCATGAAGTCTTCACTACTACAATTGATTGTAATTCTGCTAACTGACTTCTCTGGATATGTCTTCTCAAACTCTTCAAGATTCTCAAAGGATGGTTCTTTGGTATTTCATAGTTATCGCATAGAATCCCCCTGTCTAATATTCATATTACTTGGGAGTCTCTAAGTTGCATGGCTCAAAACAATTCCTGCTATGATGTGTATTCATCATCATCTTCATTGGTAGATTCATCATCTCTTTGAGCTCTAACTTATTTCTTTCTGTCTGTGGATTCATCTTTCACTACAGTTCCTGGAAGTACAATCTCTTGAACCTATTCCTTATTTAACTATCCTTCTTTTCTTTCAGTTATTTTCCAAACCTTTCTGTATCTGACATATTTTTTTTTTTTGTGTAAAATTTTCTTCATCTTGTTTTATTGCCAATCTTGCGATCTCTGGGACCTAGTCTTTGTTTACCTATTCTTCATGTTTTCTTATCCATACTTTCTTATGTACGATATCAGTCTTCTCTTTCATGGAAGTATCGATCATGATTCTACAATCACTAGCTATGTGTCCATAGTTATGACATTTGTAACATTAAATTTTACATGGGACCACATAGGCATTTCTTGCTTGAACATTTCTTTTATAATCCATGCAATTTGCAACCTTATATCCAAAATTAGTACAATGAAAACAATGACCATAAAATAAATTTGCATACCTAGGAGTGAATGATCTTATTTTTGGTGTAGTCCTTCTGAATTTATTCCTTTACTGATCATGATCATGATCATGATTTAAGATTCTTTATGGATTAGACATGGATGGTATTCTTGAAGATGTATCTTCAATAGTTTTCTTAGATTATGGTTGACCATGATTCTTTCATTTGAGTACTTCTGCATATCTCTTTCTATTTTCTTCATTATTCTTTTCTAACAACCTAGAGTGCTTATCTTCATTATCCATAACCGATGTGGATGTTTCTGTTTCTTCAACGTTCTTGTTGAGCTTGACGATTTTACTTCTCAATGTGACAACTTCTTCTTCAAGCTTCTCAACCTCTTCTTCTTTCTAAATTATCTGAGACTTTGTGACTTCTTTTGTTCTTTTCACTTCTTCAATATGAATTGTTAATGTGATTATTTCTTCTTCAAGTCCTTTCTCTTATTGACCAAACTCTGCCTCAAGCTAGCTTAGATCATTAGTTATTTCCTTAAGATGATTTGTCAATATCTTCTCTCTCATTTCTGCTTCTTCCTTTTTTTCTTCTATGTTGGCTTCCAAATACTGATTTTGATATTCAATATTTTCTTCGATATTTCTAGCTTCTTCTAGCTGAGTTCTTCAGTTCTCGATGACCTGTTGGTCTTCTTCAAAACTATGAACACTTTCCTTTTGTTTCATCAATTATTTCTTGAGTGACTTGTTTTTTTCTCTTAGTTCATCTAAAGCACTAATCAATTCTTCTTCATAATTGTCTTCATTTTCAATTAGTTTTTCTGTCTCATTTCCTTCATGGAATTCTATTTCAAGATGTTTACATTTTTCACAATTAAAGAAAAACAACATACCTATGGTGATTATGTACTCTTCATCTTCTGAATATGTTTGACATGGTGAACATAATTCTTCTTGATCTGTATCTGCATCTTCTTTGGAATTATCTGAATCTGTGATGGGTGAAGAATATATGTCATGTAACTTATCCCAAAGTTCTTTGGCTGATGAACATTTACCAACATTTTCCCTTAATGTATTAGGTAATCCTTCCCAGATGAAATCCATTGCTATTTTGTTATTCTTCTTCAATTCCTTATTGGCTACAATCTTTTCCCTTTTTGAACTATCATATCTTGTAACGAATGATAGCCAAATATAATTCCCCCATGCCTATAAAAATACTTTCTTCCTTCTTCTCCACATCTCATACTTTAAACCATTATGACCATTAAACAATGGTACTCCATTCTCAGAATAATTCATGATCTCCTTCCAGTGGTTAAATTGTTTCCTGAAGGAACCGACTCTGATACCAATTGTTGGATTACTGAGAGGGGGGGTGAATCAGTAATAGAGAAATTTAATCATTTTTCACCATAAAATGAAAGTGTTATATTAATGTAGCATTATCATCCAATAGTTGCAGAGTAAATAAATAATGAGCAATCATACACATACAAAGTACACCAATATTTTACGTGGAAACCCAGAGCATGAGAAAACTATGAAATGTTTTTTCTTATATGTTTTTAAGAATTACATTCATTGGAAGCAACAACCTCCTTTTTTTTCCAACTGCAACTAGAAGGAGGCTCCAACCCCTTATTTTCTTAGGCTACAACCTGAAGGAAGCTCCAACTCCCCAATTATTTGGCTGAAGCCAAAAGGAGGCTCCAACCCCCTAGTTTCTCAGGCTACAACCTGAAGGAAGCTCCAACTTCCCAATTCTTTGGATACAACCAAAAGGATTCTCCAACCCCTATGTTCTTCGACTACAATTGTAAGGTGGCTACAAACACCTATCCTTGCCCTGTCCAACCGCCCTGCCGTAGAAGTAGAATGATGGAACCACTGTCACACTATCACTCTAAGATAAACCACTGTAAACCTGTACCATAAACAAGTGCATCAACCATGCACCAACCTATACCAAACACCATGTAATCATCATGTACCATAAACAAGTACATCAACCATGCACCAACCTGTACCTCAACCTGTAATCAGCTTGTACCATAAACAAGTGCATCAACCATGCACCAACCTGTACCTCAACCTATACCATCAATGAGTGCATCAACCATGCACCAAATATGTACCAATCATGCATCAAATACACATAAACTATGACTCATAAAGATGCCAACATCGTCAACTATACACCTCATGTATGTGCCAACTCATCAACTACTTGTCTCAACCATGTACCCAACATGTACCTCAACCATATACCAAATACATATACTAGTATAACCATCAAAAGTTCTCTAGAAATACATCACACTATCCGTAACCAAATACCATAAACCATTACATCAAACCATGTGCCAAAGAGGTAGAACCCCCAAAGAAGATACCTAAGGTAAGAAAGGAAGAATTCATCAAAGAGGTAGAAAAATCCCCGTCTCCTTTTAATTTTGAAAGTGAAATGGATAGAATAAAAATTTATGTTCCATTTAATGAGATGATTAAAAATGGTGAATATAGAAATTAGATCATTAAGATGCTCAAAATGGAAGAAGCTCCTGACACCTTGAATGTACAATATGATCACCCTACTATATTGTTTGTCCCACGTGTGGAGGAGAGTGGTGATGTTGATGATGTCCCCTTTTTCTATGTTAGTCTTAAAATTCATGAAATTACCTTACATAATGCCATGTTAGATTCAGGGGCATCACATAATCTAATGCCCAAGGTGGCTATGGATGAGTTGGGCCTAGATATCACAAGGCCTTACAAGGATTGTTTCTCTTTTGACTCAAGAAAGGTGAAATGCTTGGGTTTAATCAATGATATGGTTATATCATTGTCTCAAATTCCATCAAAAAACCTGATCATGGATGTGGTGGTTGCTGATATCCCTCCTAAATTTCGCATGTTGTTATCTAGATCTTGGGCTTCAAAGTTGAAAGGGAATTTGCAAATGGATATGTCATATGATACTATCTTTGTTTTTGGCCAAGAAAGGAGGTTGTACAAAGAAGTGTTTCTAAAGTACATGGTGACTAGAAAACCTCAAACAAATAACCATCCTTTTTACTCTGTAGATACTGAGGTTGGTTCCTCTATTTTCTATCATGACTTGAATTTTGAAGAGGAGGAGCCAATGAATGTTCTAACCATCGAAGAAAAATATGATAATCAAATAGAGGAAATTACAGATTAGCATAATAATGAAGAGGATTAGATGTGGAATATAAGATTTGATGGAGCTGCAAGCAGAGAAGGAGCAAGAGTTGGTGTGTGGATTAACCCTCCCAATATAGGTACAAAACTCTTCTTTTACAAACTTTCTTTTGATTGCACCAATAACATGGTTGAATATGAGGGACTGATTTTGGGATTGAATACTTTAAAAGAATTGGGTGCTAGGAGGATAGTTGTACATGGAGATTATGAGCTTGTCATAAATCAGGTAAAGGGTATATATCAGTCCAAGAATCCTAGCTTGAAGGAATATAGGAATATAGTACTTGATCTTATTGAAGAGGTTTCAAAATATAATTTATCGGTGATTCCTAGGGTGCTAAATCTGATTTCTAATGCTCTAGCTACTTCATCCTCTTTTTTCAAAATTTATTTTTTCCTAACAAAACGTATGAAATTGAAGTCAAGCACAGGCTAGCAGTACCTGACAACATTAAATATTTTCAAATATTTGAAGATGAAAAACGGGTAGAAAAATTCCTTCATATGAGTGATGAATTTGCTAATTCAAATATTAATGATGAGTGTTGTTGTGAAGAGAATGAAGATGCAATTGTGTTTACCAATGATGAATGTTTTCAAAATTAGATTACTGGAAGAGAGATAGTGCAACTTAAAAATAACAATATTCCCAAAGGCTTGGTCTCATTGGAAAATAATTTTTTTAACAAAAATGTAGCCAGAAATCCTAAAATCACTACAAATGACGAGAACATAGAAGATTGCAACATTGGGACTTATAAAGATCCCAATTTCATCAAATTATCCATGACACTCAATCTAGAAATTAAACAGAGGTATATCAACCTAATGAAATATTTCCCTAACGTCTTTTCATGGAGTTATGAAGATTTAAAGGTCTATGATACTAACGTAATTCAACATGTAATTCCAATCAAGGATGATCATAAAACTTTCAAGAAAATGTTGAGAAGAATAAACCCTCTATTGCTTCCATTGATTGAAAAGGAGGTAAGGAAGTTGGTTGATGCCAAAATTATAGTGTCCTTAAGATTTCCAAGTGGGTGGTTAACCTAGTGCCTGTTAGGAGGAAAAGTGGTGAGATCAGGTTCTATGTAGACTTTTAGAATTTAAACAGGGTGTCTCTAAAATACAATTAACCACTTCCTAAGATGGATCACATTCTGTAGAAGGCGATGGGATCTCATAAGATACCAATGCTTGATGGTTTCTCTAGATACAACCAAATCATGGTGCATCTTGATGACCAATAAAAGACAACTTTTACCACACCTTGGGGCACCTTCATGTATGCAAAAGTGCCTTTTGGGATTATGAATGCAAGAGAAACCTTCCAAAGGGCCATGGACATAGCCTTTGTTGATGAGAAAGATAAGTTTATTTTTATTTACTTAGATGATATCACTGTATTTTCAGATTCTAATGATGAACATATTAAATATCTAAGAAGGGTTTTTTAGAAATGTAGGAAATTTGGCATCTCATTGAATCCAAAAAAGTCAAATTTTGGAATGAAAGAAGGAAAATTACTTGGATACATCATTTAAAAGTAAGGGATAAAGATAGACCACAATAGAGTGGAAGCAATTATGAAGATTGGCACACCTAGGAGCAAGAAGGAGGTACAATCTTTCCTAGGAAAAGTAATTTTTTTGAGAAGTTTTATCCCTAACTTGGCTGAAATCATAAATTATATCACAAATATGCTCAGGAAAGGTAATGAGATAAAATGTACTCCTGAAGATAGGAATTCTTTTGAAGATATTAAAGTGGCATTGACCAAATCTCCAGTGTTTTCCAGCCCAAATTTTGCAAAATATTTTATCTTGTTTTCTTTTATTCAAAACACACCATTGTTGGTGTTTTGTTGAAAAAAGATGAACATAAATTTGAAAGGCCCATAGCCTATTATAGTAGGACTTTGAGAGAATCCCCACTGATTTATGAAATCATGGAAAAACAGTAATATGCCTTGGTGAAGGCCGTAAAGGAATTCATAACTTATATCTTGCACTCCCATATCATTGCTTATGTTCCTAGAAATGATGTGAAAGACATTTTGACTCAGCCTAATCCTGAAGGGAGAAGGGGAAAATGGATAGATGTGATGTTGGAGGATGACCTCAAGATAAAACATATAAATCTAATTCAAATTCAGGGGCTTGAAAATTTGATGGCATGGTCCAATTGTGATGTCTTGGGAATCAATTTCATTACTGACCTACCAACAAATTTAGAAGAAGAAACAGTCTCATAGGTATCCCCAAAATTCCTTGATTCTCCTTGGTATGATGATATTATTTATGTACTAAGAAATATACACGCTCCTCTTGAGTTAAGAAAAACCAAAGCTAGATTTTTGAAGTTGAAAGCAACAAAGTTTTGCATTCTGGACCATTCTCTTTATTGGAAATATCCAGGTGGGATCTTGCTAAATTNTATTATTTATGTACTAAGAAATATACACGCTCCTCTTGAGTTAAGAAAAACCAAAGCTAGATTTTTGAAGTTGAAAGCAACAAAGTTTTGCATTCTGGACCATTCTCTTTATTGGAAATATCCAGGTGGGATCTTGCTAAATTGTTTGTTGGAGGAAGAAGTGAAAAAATCTATCAAAGAGTTTCACAAAGGTGACTATTGGGGGAACCATTATTGGAAGACTAATGTGCACAAAATACTAAGGGCAAGGTTCTATTTTCCTAGTATTTTTTTTGATGTATTCAAGGAAGTTTCAAGCTTCCATGAATGCCAAATTTTTTATGGAAAAAGAAAGCTGCAACATTTACCTTTAAATCCTATCTCTGTTGAAGTACCATGCAAGAAATGGGGCCTTCATTTTATAGTATATATTCATCCACCATCCTCAGCTCAACATAGGTGGATACTGGCAGCCACATAATACTTCACCAAATGGATTGAAGTAGTCCCCACAAGGAGAGCTATTGATATTGTTATCATTCAATTTTTTGAAAGAAATATTTTGTCTAGATTTGGTTGTCCAGTCAAGATCATTACTGACAATGCAGAAACATTCAAGTCCAAGAGAATGGAGAAATTTTGCAGTGCTTATAATATTACTCTTGGCCATTCCACAACTTATTACCCATATGGTAATGGTTTGGCTGAGTCATCCAACAAAAGTTTGACCA
The DNA here is from genome assembly GCA_010110895.2 of Picea sitchensis. NCBI lineage: Eukaryota > Viridiplantae > Streptophyta > Pinopsida > Pinales > Pinaceae > Picea > Picea sitchensis. The sequence continues at coordinate 64,452 of SNQJ01S0029646.1, read as the reverse complement.
AAATTGTTAAGAAGATTTTGCAGGAAAATAAGAAATCTTGGCACAAAAAGATTATCTATGCACTATGGGCTAATAGGATCACCACCAAAAGGTCTATTTCTACATCACCCTTTTAGATTGTATATGGTACAGAAGCAATTTTTCCTACCTCATTGGGACTGCCAGTGATGAGACTATTGCAAGAACGGGAAGTTGAAACAAATGATGCTCTAAGGAGGATCAACCAATTAATACATGTTCAACAAATGAGAGAATAGGTCTTCAACAACTCACAAATGCACCAAGATAAAATGAAAAGATCCTTTGAAAGGCATACTAAACAAGATGATTTCAAAGTGGATGATTTGGTACTGAAGTGGGATGCAAGGAATGAAGACAGAGGGAATCATGGAAAGTTTGACAATATTTGGTTAGGACCATTCAAGATCATTGCATACCATGGAAACAATGCCTTTTTGCTACAGGAGCTCAATGGAGATCTCATTGGTAGAGGTCCTGTGAATGGCAAGTTTCTCAAACACTATCTTGCTTAAAAAAAATTTAGTCTCTCCATTTCATTGTAAATAACCATTTTATTTTCAGATGAAGCATTTCAACTCAATAATCAGTATAAAATTGAAGCTCAGAGTGAAGGCCCTAAGTTTATGCTGATTTTAGTCAAAGTTGTTTCAATAAAGTCTTGTAAATAAGTTTTTTTGTCAGTTTAGAGTCTTTTGAGTCGAATAAAGCCTAATGGTCAGGCACTTGGTCTACTTTTCTTTGCTATCTCACTGGGAGGATAGCATCCCCATTGGAGCTATTTGTTAGCACCATGACTTTTATATCTAGAGTTAGAGGTTTGTCCAAATTTTAAAAGTCATGCCATGATCTTGGGAAAATCAAGGCATTCCTCGATGAGTCATAGTTAGTGTGTCAAGGTTTATGAGGTTAGCAATCAAATAAATAATGGATTGAAATGTCAGTAAGGGGTCTAGACATAAGTTGGTTTAAAGAGTGAATTGTCTTTTTCATAAAACACCATCATAAAAGGAAAAGAGTCAAGAGTGTAAAGTTCATCATGTTCAAGTTGTAATGGTCCACTTTCCTAAGTCTCGAATCACATTAAAAAGTGGGAAATTTTTTGCTAAGGTCGAATCAGAGGTTAGGGTGAATGTCATGTCAAAAGGTATTATGGTTCATCATCACCAAATCATGAGTTCAGAAAAGGAGAAATCATGGCACTCCATGTCATTCTGTTCCAAAATTCAAAGGTGTACCCACTGCACAAATTCGTTGCTCAAATCCTTAACTTTTCTTGAAACGTCTTGTCACTATGGATAAACACTTCCCTTTTCATAATTTCATTCCTTATCCATTCGAGCATAAATATTGGCCACCTTTTGTTTTTCTCCATCGCCTCTAAGACCTGCACGTCATCCATAGTCTCTCCGACAAGCTCCAAATCTCTCTGCAATGTAAATGCTTTGTGTTGCTAGTTGCTACAAATATTTCACTATGTTTTTTGTTGTGCATTCTCCATTTGTTTCAATAATTGTTCAAGAACCTTTCTCGGAGCCCATTGCAAGTTAGCCTCTGAGATGAAATTTATTTTCACATAACCAACTTTACTTTATTTGAGTTAAACTCTTTCCATCTTCATTGCTTCCCTGAGTTTCCTGTTGTTGTTTGTTGTTGCACTGAGTTTCCTGTTGTTGTTCATTGCTACACTTAGTTTCATGTTGTTGTTCATTGTTGCACTGAGTTTTATGTTACTTTTTGTTGCTACACCAAGTTTTATGTTGTTGATTCATTTGTTGCGCATATTTTTCTATTGCTACCTATCGCTGTGCACTGTGAAAAAGTCATTATTCTTATTTGTTGTGAAGAGGTTATTTCTCTCGTTTGTTGTGTAGAGGTTATTGTTCCCATTTTAATTGTGTAGATTTTGTTACAATCTATTGTTTCACACTTGTAGTTCACACAAGGTTGACATATATCAATATCATGGCAACTCCTCAACGAAAAAGAAACAATGTAAGAAGCAGGGAAGTCGTGAGATTTGAGCCACAAAATTTAAATTTGGTAAACGCGGACCTAGTGATCAGGGTGTCCTTTGAACACGCGAGATGCATGAGATTCTGTGAAAAGGTTTAGGGATATAATGTGCAGTTAACCAAGAAGTGTTCTCTAAACTTTAATGGTTTCAACACAATCATTGTAGGGATCACTTTTCCAGTGTTAGAGGAGACCATATCAGCTACTACAGATATTCCTATGCAGGGAGAGAATTGGTTTAAAGGTATGTCATTAGATAGTTCATTTTATATTGATTTTTTCAAACCTGAATATAGAAATCGGAAGGTTGGTGCCACCATTCCTAGTGAATATGTTTTGGAACCTTTTGAGAACCTTTTGAGGGTAATCTGGAAATATTTTACTTGTGCGGGAAGGTTTGACAAGGTACATCAATACCACATTAGGCTCATGATGCATTTCACAGGGAAAATCCCTCTAAAATTACCCTTCTACCTATATAGAATCCTGGGAAAAATGGCAGACACAGTCCAAGCCAGAGCTGGCTAGCCAAAGAGTATCCTATTCCATTTTTCCTTGGTGAAGTTGTTGGTGGTTGAAGAGACTGGAAAGTTAAAGAGGGATTGGGATTCCTTATTGAATTCAGCAAAAATATCCTTGGATCCTAAAGGATATACTCCATTGTCTATTGAGAAATCAGAATTTCATAGTTCAGGGGTAAAAGGAGGAGGTGTTGTTGAAAGGGGAAAGGAAAAGAGATTGAGAATCCATCACTCAGTCAACCAGTTTTGAAGAAAAGAAGAAAATTACAATTCACTAATGAAACTAAGGAGACACAGGTTCCCAGTAAACCGCACACCAAGTCCTTTGCTAGGAGGTTTCCCATACCCATAGTTCAGATAGAGTTTGTTGAATTTGTAGCCCGGAAGATTGATGAAGAGAAAGGGAAACGAGGGGAGAAAGATGAAGATGTCAAAGAGATGCAACAACAACTCAAGAAATATCAACATATTATAACACAACTCTATAAGGAGAACAAAGAATTGAAAAGGAAGCTAACAGAAAGGACTCCTGAAGAACAAACACCACATAGTAAAGCAAGTCAGAAATCTCCTACTTCCCTAACAAGAGGAGAAAAGAACATAAAATGGATGAAAAAGCAGCTAAGACAAGCTCAAGACCATATCATCAAGATTAGGGAAGAAAAGAGAATACCAGAGGAAGGGATCATGAATCATTACAAGAAATGCAGACTAGCCATAGACAATGCATGTGCAGTCATTTCTGATGCTCAATCAAAGTTGAAGAGGAATGTAGCTTTGTTGAGGTAGGTGGGAAATCTAAAGACACAAAACTTGTCATTGCGAAAGGAAAACAAGACCTTACGGCTACAAGTGAAATTGGATAAAGAAGCTAAGGACAAGATGAATGATCCCAACCTTTGCTACCAACTAAATTCACGCGAGCAGCCTCAACATGAAGATTCACTATGTGAAATAGCTACACAAATGTTGTATCCAACACTTGTGAAAAAATAACCATAATTCATTGCGTGAGGGTGACAGGGTTGTCCAACAATGCATATGATGACTCATAACAACCACATGATCAAATTTTTATCAAGGAGCTATGATTGTAAATGATATTTTAGTTATATTATGATTGGAAAATTGGGTTTTCTATTTTTGGTAAATCTTGTAGTGTTTGTTGTTCTCTTTGAAAGAAACCAAATCCATAACTCTAGGATGTAGTAGTTCGACTCCTAGTGGCTAAGTGTAGCCTTAGTTTTCTATATATGTTGATTGTTTTTATGTAAAGAGGGGCAGGAAAAAGTATAGGCATGTTGATCCTCAATGTAATTATATGAATCTAATAGAAATACAAATGTTGAAGTCCTAAATTCCTTATGAAATTTTTTTTAATGGTGGTGATCTGAAGATTGTAATATTTTTTGTATGTATTCCTTGTGTACTTACTTTCACCTGCACTTTTCTTATTTTTAAATTGGCAAATTAAAAGTCCAGAATTCATCTAATGGTGCTCTAGAGTTAACTGATTTAAATTATGTTTTTCTTCTTAACTAAGGTCAAAATTCATCCTTTATGATGCTCTGATTCTGTTATGTTTTTTTGTTCTTCTTTCACCCTACATAATTAAACTCAAAAACAAATTTCATCACCTTGTTTATCCTTTGTTCCTCTGAGGAGTTCTACCTACTAGGAATTGTTTTCTTTTGTTTTCATGGGTTGACTCCATATCCCTAGAAATACTATACCTCTTTTCCATCAAACCTTGGAAAAACTATCTCAAACATTTAAATCTATCCATCAGTTTAGAAGAAATCTATCTATTAGAGATCAAGTCTCAAAGAGAACCCTCTCTAGATTGGAAAGGATAGTTTCGAGTCTTAAAGGTGGTTTGTAGGTTACCTTTGTATATTGTTTCTTCAACCCAACAATTTACTCAGCATTAACAAGTTTGATGTTTGATACATCCTGAATGATCTCGAGTCTAAGGAAGAAATGTAGCAAACCCATGTCCATCATCAAGAACCCGTCATATAGAATCCTCTTGACTACAACAATCATTGAATTCAAGCAACCGGTGATCAACAAATCATAAACATACAGAACTTTGGGAGTAGAAGTGAATCATCTGTCATCAGAATGTAAACATTCGGGTCTTATTTACAATGTACAAAGTTATGTGACAGTAGGTAGGAGTCCATCTTGGCATACCATGCCCTCGAAGCCTTCTTGAGGCCATAAAGAAACTTCTTTAGTCGAAATACCAAAGTTGAATCCTACATAAATCCATGGGGCTGCTCCATATAGATCTCCTCAGAGAGATCACCGTGAAGAAATCCATTCTTGACATCCATCTGATGGAGTTCCCATCCCTTGGATGTCGCAATAGAAAGTTCCAAGCGTATGGAATCCATCTTCTCTACTAGAGAGAAGGTATCATCATAGTCAATGCCATGCACCTGCTGAAATCCTTTGGAAAATAGCCTAGATTTGTATTTGTTAACCTGTCCATCCGCTGCACTCTTGGTCTTGTATACCCATCTGCACCTGACAAGTTTCCTTTCTGAGGGAAGGGGAACTAGATCCCAATTCTATTTCTTGATGAGGGAGTCATACTCATCCTATGTGGAGGATTCCCAAAACTGATTTCCAACAGCCTCTCCATAAGACTGTGGATCTGAAGACTGAACCAAGAAAAGATGCCTTGGTGGAATAGGTTCAGTGGAAATGAGTGCAAGAGGAGGCTCCTTGCAATTAGATCAAATTCTCCTAGTATTAGTTGGAACCCAAACAATATCTCCTACATCCTGAAGATTAGTCTTGGCCCACTTGGGCCTCTTCTCTGGCTCTACATCTGCATCTAGATGCACTGGCTCTACATTTTCCTATACTAAGTCTATATTTGGATCATCTGAATCCTATGAATCATAACTCGCATCTGAAGAAGAGTTGGCATGTGCATGCTCATCATCTCTAATAGGTGGAAGAAAAAATGTGTCTGCATGCAGCTACTCAGGTACATGTAAGACACTTTCCTCGAATTGGACACTATGATCAATGATGAGCTGGTCCAAGGAAATATCAATGATTCTGTATCCCTTCACACTGTCGGGGTATCCAACAAATATACACTCTATTCTATGTGAATCAATTTCCTTCCTCTTCTCAAAGGGAATCCTGGCCCATGCACGTGAACCGAAAATACAAAAGTGGGTCACTTCTATTTTGAGGCCTCTCCAAGCCTCGTAGGGGGTCTTATCCTTGACAAATATATGGGGAGATCTGTTTTGGATGTAGGTTGCACAATTCAGTGCTTCAGACCATAATCTTTGTGGAAGTGACTTTGCATGTAGCATGCAAGATGCCATCTCTTTTAGAGATCTATTTTTCTACTCAACAACTTTGTTTTGCTACAGAGTATAGGGAATTGTGTGCTGGAACTAAATCCATGCCTCATGAAAAAGTTTTTGTATCTCATGGTTGACATACTATCCCCCGTTATTTATTCAGAGGGCTTTTTTTTTCTTTCTTGACTATGTCTCAGCAAGGGCTTTGAAATATTTGAGGTGTTGAAAGACCTATGATTTTTTCCTGAGAAAGTAAATCCATGTGAAGCATGAGAAATCATCAACAAAAATGAGCACGTAACTTTCTTTACTGATTGATGGATGCGTAAAAAGGCCCATGAGGTCACTATGGATCAGATCTAAAGGTAAGGAAGCCTTCTGAGTCTTTCCTTTGTCGAATTTCTCTTGAGGGTGTTTTCCAAGACACATCCCTCACAAATTCCTTTGGAGAAGTGGATTTCGGGTAGACCATCAACCATTCCCTTCTTGCTAATTTGTTTCATATATCTAAAATTTAAATGCCCAGAACTTTCATGCCATATCCTACTGTTTTCATCATCATGGGTAAGCAATAATGCAAAATCTAGTTCAATAAATTTAGAAAATGTGTAGAGTCTAGATTGATGATTTACCTCACCAATAGCAACCTTGGAATTGGTTTGCATGTCATATATATCCACTGCATCAGGTGTGAATATGACTCTTTCTGGTGCCGGAGTTTGTCATATGATACAAAGAGATAAGATTGATAGAAAGTTTGGGAACATGTATCATATTCTCGAAGCTTTTGTTTGTGAGTTCAATCCTTCCTTTGATAGTGACCTCGACTGGAGAGTTGTCCCCCATCAGAATAGGAGGAACTTTGCATGCATCCAATGAATAATAGAATTATTTTGTGGCAGCCATGTGGTGTGATGTTATTGAATATAAGATCCAAGCATCGAGAGAGGAGTTGATGGCAATCAAGGCATGGCTAGAATTTCATTTCTTGGGATTTTGATCTTCTGGCTTCTTCTTCTTGACACCCTCGAGGATGCAATCTCCAAGGTTGTTTTTATGAATTATTTGGGTCATTAGATATATATATTTCTTCATACATGTGGATTCAGTATGGAATCCTTTATGGCATTAAGTGCATTTCTCCCCTTCTCTTCCCTTTCCCCCTTTTGATCCTGAGGCATCGTGGAAGGGTTTTAAGTACCCTTCCTTCTTCAAATTTTCATGTGCTTTCCTTTTTTCTTTGTATTTATATTTATGATATTCATGATCGCTACCATCTTGCATAGTAAGTGCATGTGCCTTTGAGCCTTTGATTTTTCCCATATTGAGGAGCTTGCTTTGCTCTTGTGTCAGAAACTTGATAAAGTCCTCAAGAGAGGGCATATTCCAAGTAGATCCAGATGAAAATATAACTAAATGAAATGTGGATGCAAACACTGATTATTCTGGACCAAGTTTGGAGAGAATGGTGAGAACTGCTATCCCCATTTTCTAGGGATAACTAGGAGATCATGTCTTGAGGCCCACAGCTCCTAGACATGGAGTACCGAGAGCAGGATTGACCTGAGCATGGCCCTGGAGGGCCCATCCTTCTTCTTCTTCGCCATAATTGTCCTGTCAGTAGCAGTAGCATCCATCACCATTGGCTTGGACTTGCATTAGAGAAGACTCTTGCTCCATGAGGTAATTGGTCCAGGTATCATGGTACATGTCATGTTTGATCTTTATAACTTTCAGATATATGCATCGGGTTCCTTACATTTCTGACAACTGCTTGGATCTTACACTAACCCACTTGACCATTGTTGGGGGGATTAATGGGGTTCCCTAGCAAGATTGTATCCATGGGTTTTGGTTAGCCACTAGGGGGGATTTGAAGAGCCATCGTCCACTCCCACCATATTGTCATTTTACATCTTATCTCCCATACATCCATCCCATTCCCCTAGTCCGAGCATTAGGATGACCTATTTGAGGGGTTACACTTTGTTCTATGGGAAGAAGGGGCTAAAGGCCCAGGAGGTAAAAGCAGCTGGTAAAAGGTAAAACCCATACAAAATAAAACCTAGAGATGCCTCACCCAAGGATCCCCGACAAGGCAATAAAAGGCCTCTCGATAAGAAACAAAAGGGACCCGAAGAAAAATAATAAGACAAGACCTAACCAAGAGGATGGGAGGTCTCATCACAATCTGACCCATTATGTTCATAGGTATCTAGCAGTATGATGTTGCCATTATCTGGTCACCATGCTAGGGCAATGACCCTTGGTTGCATGGCCAAGGGAAAGGGGGTCTCATCACGAGCCAGCCTTATCATTTCTCTAAAAATACTAGTGGGTAACACTGTCATCTCTGGTCACCATGCCAAGGCAGTGTCCTCTAGTCAGACCTTGAAGTAAAAAAGAAAGAAAAAGTAATAAATAAGGAAATAATAAAGGAAATAAGGGGCTTGGAAAAAATTACATCCATGACAGGTATAACTTGCCTCCTACAAAGGCACCCATGAACAATACCTAGCCCTGGTCTTCACTATGACTGAACATCCTTAGACCGTGCCACCTCGTGCTACATGGCTTGAATGATGTCCTTTGGAAAATTTCCTCTTCTTATGGATACTGGCCCAATAGGTTACCTTGTCTTTTCTTTAGATTTGTATAGTAGATCAGTGGAATATCTTTGATCTATTAGAGGATATGCTAGGGGTTTTATGCATGTATTTGATAAATTTAATGATGAAATATGATTGACATTGCTATGATCCTGAGGACTGATGAGCCCATGGAGGGAGAAGTTTTTGATGTGCAGGACCATGCCCGACGGAAAGGTACCAGTGGATGGGTACACATGGGGAGGAGATGATTAGCTCAGACCTCCATGGAGCTGGAGAGCCCATTAGATGGTTGTTGGGATCCCATCAGTGGCAGAGACAGGACAGTGTTATGATGAGCCTTTGCACACGAAGAAATAAGGACGTTCCACCCAAGAAACTTTGGTTGAGCTCAGCCCAGAGGGGATCACCCACTTCAAATGGAACGTTTTCCTCTTGATGGACAGGACATCACCCAGGAGATCTAGACATCACCTTGAGCATGTGGTAGTGTGATGAGGTTATTGTCATGTGTGGCAGCTTAGAGGATCCCTAAAAGGGCTAACGTCTTACTTCTAGATGCTGGACATGCCCCAAAAGGGCCAACGTCTCCCTGAGAAGGGCTTGACATCCCACCTTTTGCTCATTTTATGTCTTTTATCTAGCAGTTAATGTAAAAAAAATATAAATTTTGTAGTCAGCCTTGTCGGTTGTTTTAATGACCTATTCTATAAATTAAAGGTCATGGATTGATATATATTGAGGATTATTTTCCCTCATTTGGACATAGCACAACTCACTCTCTTGTGAGATACTATTTCTTACACCCTACTTGGGTATTTTTAGTTTTTTAAAGTGAGGCGCTACTCTTGGAGGAGGATTTCTCTTGGCATTTATGGAATTTCTCTCATGGAAGGTTTACAACTAGGGTTTGCATGTGCTTTTCTTCATGATATGTAAGTGTTTTTCCTGCAAAACTTCTTGATTGAATGGTTGTAGGTTAGTATTCTTGCATTTGCTTATAAATTGTTGATTTTAAAACCCTAGGTAGCAAGCACACAAGTAGGTCATTGCTATATGTCCCCATGTTGAGAAATAATTTTCAGCCATTGAAAAAAGAAGATATAGCCTAGTCGTTGCTACACTTTTCTTTCTTTTTTCTGAGCTAGCGTTGAAGTTATAGGTTGAAAAGAGGAGACATCCTAGGCCTAGTTAGACTACACCTAGGGTTTCACCTCCCAGGGTTTGAAGGCCCTGCCTTTGCAACACTTTCTCCCTTAAATTTATACTTTGAAGCTAGCCGTTTTGCCAAGTGTATTTAGAGAAGGAGGAAAGAGCATGAGGCCTTGCTTAAGCAACACCGGAGTGAGCCTCTTTCCCCTAGGGTATTGATTCTAGGGCACTGCCATTGCAACACCATAGAACCCTACCTTCCAGTCTCTATGTTTTAATCCTCCTGAGACTTTGTGCCCTTGATTTTGACTCCATATACCCTAAGGCACTGGTTAAATTTCCAACGTTGAGTCTCTAGTGTACAAAACCATCTTTTAAACTTTAATTCTGAAACCCTAACTAACCCTAACACTGCTAACCTAGGCTGATGTCATAGTTAACGCAACAAGATTTTTGACTAATAATAAGCAATTAAATGACGACATCAAGCATTTACTGAACAAATTATTGATTGGATATACTGTAGGCTTGGTTAGTTTGGTAGATATTGATGAATTGGTGATATTTTGTAGGCTAATTAGCAGAACATTGACATCATCTTATCTATTGCATTGCTTATTAAATGAAATCAGATAGTTAAAGAAGTACTAACCCTTTGAG
>SNQJ01S0029646.1:34251-50665 GCA_010110895.2 Picea sitchensis | reverse complement strand
AGCAAATGGGCCTGAAGGTAACCAGGCCTTACAGAAATGTGTGTGGATTTGAATCCAAAGCAATACCCACACATGGTGTAGTCGAAAATGTCGAAGTGCAGTTGAAAGAATTCCCCGAGAAGACCGTCCACATAGATATTATAGTTGTTGACGTCCCGGATGTGTGGGGAATGCTGTTGTCTAGGAAGTTTGGTGCAATGATAGGCGGGTCCCTTGAAATGGATCTCACCTTTTTGCGGTTGCCTTTGAAAGATGGAACAACTGGACGCTTACTCAATGTATCGATAACTGGAAACCATGTACAAGATGTCGTTCCTTTTGTAAATGAAGCGCAGAAAGATGTGATACAAACTCTTCGAGAATATTCTCCAGAAGATATGCCATTTACCACAGAAGAAGACTTTGACCAGATTGAATGGCCCAAGAAAGAGGAATACCAACAACTCCTAGATCAGTTTCAGAACAAAGAGGTAGGGACGGTGAAGATACTAAAAAGAAAAAAGGATGAAGAAGATGTGCAAATCCATCCGTCCCAACATGAAGTTTTTACACTAGAAGCCCACCCACCTCCCTCAGTACAGTACACCAGGGTTGTTCAAGGAACAACCAAACACAAGATCCGGAAATACAAGGAGGGGGAGTTGGTATGGATGTGGGATACTCAGAAAGGAGAGCCAACTAATGTGAAAGGAAGTACACAATCATGGCTTGGACCTTTAAAAGTTGGGATTGAATCAGTGGATAACTCGTACTACTTGTCCACCTTGGAAGGAAGAAGGCGCCCATTACCCATCAGCGAACGCCTCCTCAAACCCCACCAATGTGGTGGGACATGACTGTACAGGTAAGTATGAATAGGTAGGCATTTTCCGTGTACTATATCATCTGCATTTCATGTTTGTTTTCTCATATGCATTTGATTGCTTTATTTCATATGTATACATGTTATATTTTTGCGGGGTGGCAATACCACCCCACCTGTGTTGCTGATGCATCTTTTTGAGTGTGAGCAGGTCTGCAGGTTTATGCCAGAGATGCTGAGGTTCTCATGCGCTCTACAGTGAGCACATGTCCTCGAGTTGGAGCCAAATGTTATCCCCGTTTTCTAGGGATAACTAGGAGATCATCTCTCGAGGCCCACAGGTCCTAGACATGGAGTACCGAAAGCAGGATCGACCTAAGCATGGCCTTGGGGGGCCCATCCTTCCTTTTCTTCGCCAGATTTGTCCTGTCAGCAGCAACAACATCCATCACCATCGGCTTGGACTTGCATCAAAGAAGACTCTTGCTCCATGAGGTAATTGGTCCAGGTATCATNAATAAAAGGCCTCTCGATAAGAAACAAAAGGGACCCAAAGAAAAATAACAAAACAAGACCTAACCAAGAGGATGGGAGGTCTCATCATGAGTCGGCCCATCATGTTCATAGGTATCTAGCGGTATAACATTGTCATTATCTGGTTACCACGCCAGGGAAATGACCTTTGGTTGCATGGCCAAGGGAAAGGGGGTCTCATCATGAGCTAGCCTTATCATTTCTGCGAAAATACTAGTGGGTAACACTGTCATCTCTGGTCACCATGCCAAGGAAGTGTCCTCTGGTCAGACCTTGAAGTAAAAAGGAAAGAAAAGGTAACAAATAAGAAACAAATAAAGGAAATGAAAGGGCTTGGAAAAAACTGCATCCATGACGGGTACAGCTCACCACCTACAAAGCCACCCACGGACAATACCTACCCCTGGTCTTCCTTATGACTGGACATCCTTAGACCATATCACTTCACGTTACATGGTTTGAATAATCTTCTGTGGAAACTTTCTTCTTCTTATGGATATTGGCCCAATAGGTTATTCTGTCTATTTCTTCAACTTTGTATAGTAGATCAGTGTAATGTCTTTGAGCTATTAAATGATATGCTAGGAGTTTTATGCATGTATTTGATAAATTTAATGATGAAATATGATTGACATTGCTATGATCCCAAGGAATGATGAGCCCATGGAAGGCGAAGTGTTTGATGTGCAGGACCATACCCGACGGACAGGTACCAGTGGACCGGTACACATGGGGATATGATTAGCTCGGACCTCCATGGGGCTGAAGAGCCCATCAGATAGTTGTCGGGATTGCAGAGACAAGACAACGTTATGATGAGCCTTTGCACATGAAGAAAGGAGGACGTTCCACCCAGGACACTTTGGCAAAGCCCGGCCTAGGGGGAATCACCCACTGCAGATGGAACGTTTGCCTTTGATGGACAGAACGTCACCCAGGAGACCTGGACGTTATCTTGAGTGTGTGGCAGTGTGATGAGGCTATTTGGCACGTGTGGCATCTTGGAGGAGCCCTAGAAGGGCTAACGTCTGGCTTCTAGATGCTGGATATGCCCAAAAAGGGCCAACGTCTCCCTCAAAAGGGCTTGACGTCCCACCTTTTGCTCATATTATGTCATTTTTCTAGCAGTTAATGAAAGAAACAATGTAAATTTTGTAGTCAGCCTTGTCGGCTGTTTTAACGACCTATTTTGTAAGTGAAAGGTCATAGATTGATATATATTGAGGATGTTTTTCCTCATTTTGAACATAACATAACTCACTCTCTTGTGAGAGACTATCTTTTAGCATTTTGTTTGGTATTTTTAGTGTTTCAAGTGAGGCGCAACTCTTCTTGGAGGATTTCTCTTGGCATATATGGTGTTTCTCTCAAGGAAGGTTTACAACTAGGGTTTGATTATGCTTTCTTCATGACATGTAAGTGAATTTTTCATGCAAAACTTCTTAAGTAAATGATTGTAGGCTTAATTTCTTACATTTTGCTATTATATTGTTGAATCTTGAAACCCTAGGTAGCAAGCACACAAGTAGGTCATTGCTATATGTCCCCTTGTTTGAGAAATTGTTTTAGCCATTGATAAAGGAAGATATAGCCTAGTCGTTGCTACACTTTTCTCCCTTTTTCTGAGCTAGCGTTGAGATTATAGGTTGAAAAGAGGAGACGTCCTAGGCCTAGCTAGACTACACCAAGGGTTTCACCTCCTAGGGTTTGAGGGCCTTGCCATTGCAACACCTTCTCCCTTAAATCTGTACTTTGAAGCTAGTCGTTTTGCCAAGTGTATCTAGAGAAAGAGGAAGGAGCACGAGGCCTTGCTTAAGCAACACCGGAGTGAGCCTCCTTCCCTTAGGGTTTTGATTCTAGGGCCCTGCCATTGCAGCACCTTGGANTATATATTGTGTTGTTATTATCTTGTTCCGAGCAAGTGTTTTCAACAGGGACTACACTTCTTTTATTGGCTGATTAGCCACACTATCTGATACTGGTGGTAACCTGTGAGGAGGGAAATCTTAAACACTTGACCTTGTATCCTTTGCCTCTTCAAACCCCAGGTTATTGAGGATGTCTCCCCTGGGCTAACCTCCCTAAACAGAAAGAACCTCCCCATCGAGGGTAAATTAGGTGGGGAAGGTTCCTGTTACGCTAGTTTGTCCTCTATCCTATAGCCTGTGACCTAAAATACAAACTGCACGATAACAAGAACCATTTGTTTCTCCTTAGATTTATCAACCCCATAAGATTTGAGTTTTGACAACAAATCCTTATATTTGGTACATAAATTTTGGAGATTGTCGAAGGTTTTTGGATCCAATGTGAGAAATTCCACCCCACACAAGTGTCCCCCCATTTCATCTTTTTTTCCAAAAATTCCTTCCATGGTGGTCCGAGATTCATTGGGGGTTTTACAGGAGGATATGTGAAAGACAAGTTTAGATGAAATGAGACTGTAAATTATTCCAAATGCTTCATCCATTTGATTTAGACACTTGTATTTTTCTATGGATGATGTTGGTTTTGTCTCTGTGTTCATGGTTAACCCATATAATCCTCTACCTTGAATATGCATGATCATATTCTCCTTCCATGAAAATAAATTGTACAGTGTAAGAATGAATTCTTTTGGAAATTCCATTTTTTTGCTGCCTTCAATCTTCGGTACTTGCAAAAATAATTTGGTGTGTCTTTTTCCTAGCAGTCTGTCGTCTCTGATACCATGTAAATGTTTTGAACCTACACAAAATATATCTAGCTAGGAATTGACATACATAGTTGCAGAGAAAATATGAGAAAAGAGAAGAAGAAGAGAAAGAATGGAAGAATTCTCATTAACCAAATGAATGAATGATAATTTACACATGTTATACTCTGTATAACTCAATTAATGTGCATTGGAGGAGATACCAATACACCATAGTGGTGTTCTAGAGTGATATGGACACACACCAACAGTTATAGGAGTAAACTTCCACCTAGTCTAGTCTCTTAGGAAGTTACGGGAGTGAACTACCACCTAGTCTAAGTTAACTAGTCTATTAGTCTTCAGTTAATTGAATGAAACAAAGTGAAGTGAGGAGGATATCAGGGAATCATGAGTAATGCGCTAGTATGGTGATGATCCCAAGGACAATGCGCATTAGTTGGTGATGATCCCAATGCTGCATGGTGATAATCCTAATGTAGCATCTATACTCCACTCAACTGATAAAACTGAAGTGAAAACTGATGAGAATATTCTCCCTAAAATTTAGGAGATTGGATAATGACTAATAAGAATAGGGAAAACCTTAGGAAAAATAAATCCTAGGTGTGTGTGAAGTACTCCAATAGGGACGAGTTGCCATTTAGTGTTGGGGGCCTGTTGGAGTCGGCATTTTTGGGTAAGTTTTGGGTATCACACAAGATAAAATCATGTGACATTTTGGAAAAGGAGTGGTGTGCGTGGAAAGCATTTATCTCATTCTAAGGATTTAGTGCGCAAAAGGAAGAATTTAGTTAGGATTTTTTGTACATTTTTTCCACATTATAACGTGCTAAGCCCTATTGACCAACCAAATCATTTGATCATCATTAAGAAATCCCATTCCTTGACATATAGTGTGCATTTTCGCACTTAAAAAGATCATCCCACTATGAGATAACACTAGAGGTAGGGATGGGACGCGCATACAGGGTTTAGGGTTTTTCAGCCACACTGCGTCGCATTGCCACAACTCTATCCCCACTGGGGCTCATGTCTCAGAAGGAAGGAGGGCTGATCGGCACCTCTTACAGGCAGACCACCATGAATGGAAGCTTTGGAAAAGGTATAAAACAACTGACCTTTGAGCCCCCACCAGATCTGCGCTCAAAACTTCTGGCGGAAGGAACCTTCAAGGATCGGGAGATGAATATTGATCCAGAGAACGTGACTATCCCAGCTATAGTGTCAACTCCATGGATTCTAGGAAAATGCATCCCAAAAGCACCTTAGGCCCTGAAATACATCATTAGCTCACCACGCATAGAAGAGAAAAAACAATATATGAGAGACTACGCCCTAGTAGGAAAATTCCTAGGGCTTTGGCCTTCAGAGCATGACCTGATCAAATGGATACAATACTGGTGGAAGCCCAAAGGACACTATGAACTACAACTGGGCTCCAAGGGCTTCTTCACAATCATATTGCACAACCTCAAGGACCGCAATTGCATATTTGATGGAGGGCCTTATTTCTATAACTCAGTAGGACTCTTCCTAAGATTCTGGACCGAGAAGTTCAGCCCTGAAAAGGAAGATTTTTCCCATGCACCTATATGGATTAGAATGTACTCTCTCCCCCAGGAATTCTGGTTGGAAGAGGTCTTGGCCAGCATAGGTAATACCATCGGAATATATGTCAAGTCTTCAGAAGCCACCAAACAGAGGCATTACACCTCTTATGCGTGCATCTGCGTGTACCTGAACATTTCCAAGCCGCTACCAGGTTCCATAATTCTTGAATATCATGACGAGGATTGGACCCAAACCATCGACTACGAACATACTCCATTCAGATGCAAGAAATGCCATGAACACGGTCATCTCTTCAGAGAGTGCCCCCTTAATGTTTTTCACAAAGAAGGGAACGTAGAAAGCGGCAAAGACAAGGACGACTTTTCTCAACCAGCAAGAAAAAGAAGACAAGGAGGATGAAAGAAGCCAGCCCAAGTAAGTAAGGATCCTTCCACTAGTAATAAATATGCAATACTTCGAGATCAACCAGAGAATCCCTCAAGGCTTATAAATCCCAATGAGCCCCATGTGGATAATCCTTCCCAATATATGAGCCAAGGAGAAGAATGATCATCCCAGGGGAAGGAATCAACTCACCCACCCCTAGACACTGCGGTGGATAAGCAGGACTTTTTGGAGACAGAGGACAGTGATGCTGAAATGGAGCTAGAAGAGAAAGAACTAGCTGGAGTGGATCTGGAGCACCTTGAGCACGCCTACAGGCATCATAAACTGTACACCATACCTAGGGATCAATTACGAAAAGTGCACAAGGTATTTCTTAACTCCTTTGCTGGTTCCATAGCTCGATCTAGCAAGGGACTAGGAATACAGGGCAGTCAGTCAAAAACTCAAAGCAAAACTCAGAAAGATGAAAAGAAAAGAGGTAGGAAGTCCACCAACAAGCTTATACAAGAACTAAGAAAATTCACGGTAAATTCAGGGCAAATCCACCTTATCTCGGACATCTTTCCTCCTCTCCCCACCCCCCCATCATCATGAAGATTATCTCATGGAATATCAGAGGTCTCAATGGATGTAGCAAGAAAAAAATGCTACGAGATCTGATCTTTGCGGAAAAACCAGACATAGTATTTTTACAGGAAACAAAATGTACAGCCAAAAGACATTGATAGGCTACTCCCCTATTGTTGGAAGCAAGGGGAAGCAACTTAAACCACAATAGTAGGCATAGCTGGAGGACTAGCCATCCTCTGGAACACCAAATCTTTGCTGCTGGAAAATTTTGTCACTACCAAGTGGTCCATCACTACGGATTATAGGCTTATTGGTTCTTACAAGCTAGGACACCTGACCGATGTCTATGGCCCGGGAAAACCAAGGGATAAGAAAGCCTTTCTCAGGAACTTGGAATACCTATCCAATCTGACTAGGAATAATAGATGGATTATGGGTGGAGATTTTAATCTCATACGCAGTCTGGAGGAGAAAAAAGGGGGATCAAGATGCCTGGATTAGGACTCCAGTGACTTCAACTGCCTCATAGACAACCTCAACCTTATTGACCTGGAAGCCACCAATGGCAATTAAACTTGGACAAATAGAAGAACCAGATCACACCAAATAGCCTGCAAACTAGATCGATTCCTCATCTCTGACTCCCTCATGCTGGAAGGAGCAGCTCTGGAAGCTAGTATTCTCAATATCCCCAGCTCGGATCACTGGCCTATCCAGCTATGGTTGGATGTGCCAGCCACTCTAGGGAAGAAACCCTTCAGGTTTAAATAGTTTTGGCTCAACCATCCAGATTTCCAAGCAAAGATCCAGGATTGGTGGAGGGAGGCAGAGGTCCCCTGCGGCTCCAAGATGTACAGATTTCAGCAAAAGTTAAAGAACCTCAAACAAATTCTCAAACTCTGGAATAAGCAAACCTTTGGCAACATCTTCGATTCCCAAAACTGGCTGTCAGAACAAATGGGCGAGATTCAAAATCAGATCCAGATGCAAGGGTTAATGAAGGATCTTAAAGCCCAGGAAGCAAGAATAAATCAACAGATGGAGGCCAGAAAAGGACAAGAAGAGATTTTATGGAAACAGAAATCACGCATCCAATGGGTCAAGGAGGGGGACGAAAACACCAAATTCTTTCACAGAATTGTCATCCACAGACGTCATACTAATAGAATTATGCACTTAACCTCTGCCAACGGGGAGGGCATTCACTCCCATGAAGACCTGGAGACAACACTGATCGACTATTACAAGGATCTCCTCATGGAACCATTCCCAGAAAAATCTGAGGCCATAGCTAAGGTCATGCAGCATGTGCTCTCCCTTGTCACCCCAGAGAAAAACTCAGCCCTACTCCGATCCATTACAATTGAGGAGGTGGATCAAGCACTTCAGGACACCCCCAAATGCAAGGCACCTAGACCTGATGGCTTCACCAGTGATTTTTTCCACCATTGCTGGCGATTAATCAGGGTAGAGGTATGGGAAATTATTGAAGACTCCCGATCCATAGGACAAGTCCTACAGGCTCTCAACGTGACCTTCCTCACCCTCATTCCCAAAGAGGGGCAGGCTCACCATCCTAAGCAGTTCATACCCATAGCCCTCTGCAATGTCATTTATAAACTTCTAACAAAAGTGATCGCTCGAAGACTGAAGCCCATCCTACCAACAATCATATCTCCAGAGCAATCGAGCTATGTTGAAGGCAGACAAATCCTGGACAGCATCATCCTAGCTCATGAAGTGATCCACTCCTTGCATAAGACCAAAACGCAGGTATGCTCCTTAAACTAGACCTCCCTAAAGCCTTCGATAAGATAAGTTGAGACTACATGTGAGAAATACTCCTCGCCTTTGGCTTTGATAAGCTTTGGGTGACGTGGATCATGAATCTAACCTCCTCAACTTTTTTTTCCATTCTTATAAATGGTGTTCCCTCTCGACCCTTCTCCCCTTCTAGAGGAATTAGACAGGGAGACCCCCTCTCCCCATTCCTCTTCATCATTTTAGCTGAAGGACTTAGCCGCTCTATTCACTCAACTATTGAAAGCAACCTACTGACATGCCTCCCTTTGCATGACATTTCCCCCCCTATCTCGCATAGTCAATTTGTGGAAAAAACACTTTTGATGGGTACCCCAACTATCCGCAAAGCAAATTCCCTCCTCTCGATCCTCCAAACCTTCTCTGAAGCCTCAGTTTTGGACTGTAACAAAGATAAATCCCAAAAAATGTTCTTCAATACGCCCCCTCTGATTCAACGCCATATCTATGATATCTTAGGATTTAATAGAAGCTCCCTTTCGTCCAAATACCTTGGCATCCCCCTAATTGATAATGCCCTTAGGAACTCCTCTTGGGAACATCTCCTGTCCTCTTTTACCAAGAGGATTTCTTCCTGGACCCTCAGAGTTCTAAACCTCCCTAGTCGTCTCATTCTCCTCCGAGTTGTTCTTCAGGCCCTTCCCATCTACACCTTCTCGGTGCTTGCTGCTCCAAAGTTTGTCCTCACAACCATAAAAAACTCACAAAGGAAATTCATCTGGAAAGGCCTCAACACAGGGAAGAAAATAGCACTGATTAGTTGGGACAAACTTTGCCAACCCAAAGCACAAGGAGGCCTTGGATTACGGGACCCCTTTATCATGAACAAAGTTCTAAGTGCCAAAATATGGTGGCGATGGCTAAAAAATCCCAAGGATCTCTGGGCACGACTCTGGAGGAAGAAATATGTACCAGATGTAGCAGAAAAGAATTTAATACGATGGAATGGGGACAATCCAGGATCCTTAATATGGACAACGACTAAGAAGAACATACAACTAGTTACTCAACATTCTTTCTAGGAAATTAGAAATGGAAAAACGACCCTTTTCTAGAAATATTCCTGGCAGCAATGGCCAATTTTGGACCATGAGGATTGGGTTGGGCATTTCAGTACCCAAGCTACACTTGTGGGCCCGACAAAAGTAGTTGATTACTAGCGGGACAATCCCCCTGAAGACACCTGACAGTGTTGGCACCTTAACAGGGAACGCATGAACCTGGAAGCACACGTGGATATGGGACCCTGGCAGAATGAAATGTACAGAAGGAAAATCCCCAAGCTCGTAGGAGAGAATATCCTTCGATGGGGATACTTGCCACGGGGAACCTATAGCACACAAGAGGCCTATCAAGTCAAAACTCAAATAGACCCTCCACCTACAAGGAAAATATGGAGCAAAATCTGGAATCTTAAACACTGGCCTAAAATTACCCTCTTCCTCTGGCTCGTATCCCACTTGAGCATTCTAACCTGGGATAACCTCTCAAAAACAGGTTTTGTTGGGCCTTCTATATGTATGCTTTGTGGAGAGGTAGACGAAACCATGAATCATCTCCTCAATTCCTGCCCTTATACTGCTCAATTATGGGATCAAGCTATGCTCATCATGCATACCTCATACTGCGAAAGAGATAATATCATTGATACAATTGCGGACTGGAGGGACCAAGTCTTCCAATCTCCCCTCCTAAATCGTATATGGAAATTACTTCCAGGGTTCATTCTTTGGCAGGTATGGAAGGAAAGAAATAAAAGAATTTTTAGAAATGTCTCACTGTCGTGGCAACACTGCTAGAACCAATGCCACCTCAATATTATGGAAACTCTCAACCTTCAGCTCTGAACTGAAAAAGACCTAACCAACAACCCCTTAGAACTCTTGATCCTTCAGTACTGGAATCCTTTCCCTTCTCATCACCCACTTTCCCCCTCTTCTTCTCCCCCCCTTTCTAGCAACTCCTCCTTTTGGTCCACCCCCCAAGTCGACTTCATCAAGCTCAACTTTGACGGAGCTTCTAAAGGCAATCCAGAAGCAGCGGGCTATGGAGTAGTTTTTCACAACCACCATGGACACATGATTCTCATAAACGCAGGCTCCCTTGGTCACACCACGAACAATTCAGCAGAACTTTTGGGGCTCATTAGAGGACTGCAACTAGCCATTGAGCACAATTTCACCAGGCTGATTGTAGAGGCAGATTCTCAAATCATCATCAATCTCTTACGCAAAATTCTAAATGGAGCGAACACGGAAATAATTTCACCCATATGGAGACTCTCACATGGGCTAAAGACTATCACGGACTTGATGCAACCCAATCAGACCATTATACATGCTCATATCAGGAGAAAGGCGAATCAAGTGGCAGATGAACTGGCTAATATGGGGACCAACTGGAATGGACCAGAACTCCTTTGCCAAATGTTCCTCAATCCTGACCACCCCATTCTCCAGCAATGTATCCGTAAAGATGTGGAAGTGGACATACCCCTGGATGGGGTGTTAGTGAAAGCCAAATGGCACATGAATGGAATGCAGGTAGGCCAATGAGGCAGGGAGCCATGTGATGAGCTCGTGCCAACGCCTGCCGCCTCGACCCTACATTAAATCGACTTTACGTCATTGTAGCAAATTTAATTTTGGTGCACTCACCCCCTTTACTAACCTCTCTGTGGCTTCTCCGACTATATTTGCTTCTCACCCTTTCTTGCGGACCGACTCCCACACCCCTCCGCTACCATGGCCTGGTTTAGACTAGACTTTCATGGTGCTCACAACCCCTACCTACCTCCAAGCTCTCTGCATTTGCCTGGTGTGCTCAATCTTTGTCTGCCTTCAGACAACAAAACTTATGCCGTGTCAAAGAGGATGGCCGTGAAGAGGTTCTCCCTGGCATACTCTTCGGCCTTGGGCCTCTCTCTCTCCCCCTGGTTCACCCTCCACAATTTCCTCGTTGCCTCTGCAGTCCGAGCTCACACCTCTTGCCTCCTACACCTCGCCTACCTCTCAGTTTGAATGCTTGGCTATTATTGATAGTTCGTCGGGCTCTTTCCAATGATATCTTTCCATCCCACCAAATCCCAGAACCCTCGAGCCTCCCCATGCACCAGCAGCTGTATCCTTAGAGCCTCCCATGGGGGCGCCACCTCCTATTCGAAGGGCCCGAAACAACGCGAACCCGTCTTCTGACTCCATCCTCGACTCACAGTTGAAAGAAATATTTACCATTATCTATGGTCTAGTCTTCGAACTCCATCAGGGGATGGAGGACCTTCAATTCCGTTTGCAGATCACGGATGGAAAAATTTTGACCCTCCTTCAGATTCTTTCTTCAACCCAGTTGGCGAGGCTTCAACGGAAGAACCCCATGTAGAGACCGGCGGAGGAAAGGCTCAGACGCAACGTTCAGCAGAGATCGTTGTGGAACAGATCGAGCCTGAGGACACGACAGTGGAGAAGGCTACAAGACAACATGTGCCACAGGACACCTCACCAGTCGCCAACAGGGACGAGGCTTTCCCCTCCAACCCAGTAGGCGAGGCTTCAGTGGAAGAACCCCATGCAGAGACTGGCAGAGGAAAGGATTAGACGCAGCGTTCAGTAGAGATCATTGTGGAACAAATCGAGCTTGAGGACACAATAGTGGCGAAGGCTATAGGACAACATGTGCCATAGGACACCTCGCCAATCACCAACAGGGATGAGAGAAATGTGGACGCTGACATGTAGTTGGAGAGAAAAGGGACACTTGTCGAAGAGAAGCCTTGGCACAAGGCCGTTCTTGCCACCTGGCCAGGTTACTCGCCAAGTGTTTGACCCCATAGGGGTTCTTTACTTTTAATAGTTTCTTATTTTAGTTGTATTCTAGACAGCTCACTTTGGCTCTATAAGACTGTTAGACTTTCAATGCTAGGCTCACCCGACTGGTTGAACTAGTTTCCCCTGGGGCATTTCAGTAATTACAGTATGACTACTATCATGTTTGTGTACCTCTGGTATGGATTTTTGAAGGTTCTTTATATATATAACTTCTTACTTACAAAAAAAAAACGTGCTAAGCCCTATTGTAAAGCTATAAATATGTATGGGTTTTGGGTAAATCAGTCTCTGAGTAGTTATAGATGAGAGAGTGATGAGTTAGGAGTAAGAGTTCATGAAGAATAATTTTTTGTGAGTTGAGTTAGATGATGAGTATGAGCTGAGTTGAATATCAGTTGAGAGGTATGTGTGCACTGTAGCATAGAACATCTTGGGTAGGTTTGGGTTTTTACTGAATACTTATATATGAGCATAGTGCTCATGAATGTAATGGAGATTATGAATGAATGATTAAAAAGCTAGTCATTGTGGACGTAGCATAGTTTGGGTTGAACAATGTTAATCCTTTTGTTCTAATGTGCATGTTGTTATGATGTCTTTTCTTATTCGTTTTAATGTGCACCTATGATGAATGGTTCATATGCATATGTTAGTTTGTTAAATGGTACCATGCATATGATTAATGGTTAAATGAATATGTCATAGATCGTAATAATGATATGGTTTCACGCACAAAACATATGAATGAATTTTAAGTAAACAATATGGAATGGATGCCTTGTATTCCCTAATGACTGTGGAAACTTGGTTCCTGCAGTTCCTGTAGGTACTTCGGGTGAGAATTCACCTTCTTTTAGGTGATGCCGAAATGACTAGTATCTTGATATTTACTGGTGAATTAATGATTAACCTCGGTTCTTCCCACTATGTGCCAACACCCTCCTAAATGGGTTTTAGGCTATAACACTAAGAAATTTGTTGGGTATTCCTAGGAGTCCACATATATGGTGATATCTTCTAGAACCCCTTCTAGTTGTATTTTATATTAGTCAACAAGTTCCAGCATAGTGGGGGTGGGTCTTATGTTGGTAAGTCCCAACATTCTACATTTCTTTGGTTATGATGTTTATTACAATTCCTAGATTGATGAGGGTATTAGGGATGATTATTTTTCCGATNTTGAACAATGTTAATCCTTTTGTTCTAATGTGCATGTTGTTATGATGTCTTTTCTTATTCGTTTTAATGTGCACCTATGATGAATGGTTCATATGCATATGTTAGTTTGTTAAATGGTACCATGCATATGATTAATGGTTAAATGAATATGTCATAGATCGTAATAATGATATGGTTTCACGCACAAAACATATGAATGAATTTTAAGTAAACAATATGGAATGGATGCCTTGTATTCCCTAATGACTGTGGAAACTTGGTTCCTGCAGTTCCTGTAGGTACTTCGGGTGAGAATTCACCTTCTTTTAGGTGATGCCGAAATGACTAGTATCTTGATATTTACTGGTGAATTAATGATTAACCTCGGTTCTTCCCACTATGTGCCAACACCCTCCTAAATGGGTTTTAGGCTATAACACTAAGAAATTTGTTGGGTATTCCTAGGAGTCCACATATATGGTGATATCTTCTAGAACCCCTTCTAGTTGTATTTTATATTAGTCAACAAGTTCCAGCATAGTGGGGGTGGGTCTTATGTTGGTAAGTCCCAACATTCTACATTTCTTTGGTTATGATGTTTATTACAATTCCTAGATTGATGAGGGTATTAGGGATGATTATTTTTCCGATTTGGACGATTACTATTGAGTTCCCAAGGTCGTCATATTTAGCAAGTGTGGTTTTTCCTAGCACAATTTCAAATAGTTTTCCTAATACTTGAACTATAAGTGGGTCCTTGGGTTTCCTATCAGTCTTCTTAACACATAACTCCCTCATTGTTTTGGCATAAATTGAGACATCTTTAATTGCTTACAAAAATGGTATTTTGATACACAGTTTTTTCAATTCTCTAAGGAATTCAAACTCAGTTTGAGGAATGATTCTAGGTATTGTTAACCTATCTAGGTATGGGGTAGTTTCAACAATGGTAGGGATAATGTTATGAGTTTGATATTGATTGTTGTGACTTTCAACATGAGTTGGTTCAATGTGTTATTCCTTAGGTTTCTCATAGGTTGGGGATGTTTCTCTCGGTGACTTTGTTTATGTGATCACAGGTGATGTTTCTTGGTTTATTATTCTCCCTGATCTTAATTGTACATCATTTCACTCGATAGGGGAGATGCAATATGTGGAGAAAATGGGCATTTCAATTTTTTATATTCTTTATTATTTGGGTTTGGGTTGGGTTGGATAGGAATTTCGAGACATAGCGGAGGGTTTCTTGGTAGTACGCCAGATGGGAGTGGTAGTGGTTGTTGTTGTATGGGTAGTTGGGTTTGTATAGGAAAATTTCCTCCCTAATAGGGGGAACCTTGCAATCCTTGGGACCATGGGACTATTTGATTTGGATATTATATCTAGGGTGTGGGATATTGTATCTGGGGTGTGCTGGGAATTTTCCATGGGGACGAAGGAACTGAATCTATTGTGGAATTTGCGGAGTATGCATATGATTCAAATTATTGAAAGACAAGGATGGGTCTTGAATCATATCTAGTAAATGTGTCTTCCATGGATTTTTGGAGATAAAATATGCCTTCTCAGTTTCTTCACTCGATCCCTAGAATACTGCTTTCAGTCTTGGCAGTGATGGGTAGATTTTTGCTAGGTGATCTAGTTCAAAAATGCCACAAACCTCTACACTTTCAAGTAGAAATTCTTTGTGAGGATTATTATCTCTACATTTGGGACATAATACTGTTAGTGCATTTCCTGCTTCAACCTACTTCCATTTTATCTGCAATACATTCAATTGTATAGTTAAATATCTAAGGATGTCGGTTTTAAAATTTTCAAAAATATTGCTGATTTATTCCCTTGTTACTCATCCAATGGATGATTTATGTATCTTGGTAGAGGCATCTCGTGCTTTGGTTCTTTTTCTTGATGATATTCTTCAACTCCTTAGGTATAGATCAATGATGTCAACATAGGATTCCTTTGATATATCTTCTTTAACAATTAAATTCAACATATCCAGACAATCATCTCTCATCCCCAAGATCAAAATTGTTTTCAAAATTTCCTTGTCCAAATCACTATGCTTGTACCTCTACAAGTTATATTGGAGGCGCTCAACATCATCCTCCAAGATTTCTTCTTCCTTTTGGGAAATTTTGAAAATTTCCTCTCTTTGATCTCTTTTCTTCCTAAATTTTGTTTGTAATTTTTTGCATATTGATGATAAATATGTAAAAGCATCTCAAAATTTATAATAGGACAAAAGAAAATAATTGAAACAATGTAATTGTAATGATTAGTAGAATTTTAAAAGTCTTTCTTGTTCTATAAATGAAATACCATTGTATGAGAGAAGGACTTTCCCATTGTTTACTATTGATGTTGTTTGTTGGTATGCATATATCCTATCATTGGGTAGTTGAAGACCCAAGTTTCAACAATATTTGACCAAAAAAACCCCAATGTGTTGGTGTTGGGGAAAAGGGTGGAACACAATATGAAAAAAAGAATAGAGTACTTTAGATAATAAAAGAGGAACAAAAAACTTCAAAGATAAATGGTGGTGTCTAAATACATTATTAAAACACTTAAGTAGGGCACATTGTGATCAGAACATCATAGTGCATGTTGCACATATTGATCTACATAATTTATTGCACAATATCCATGATTGATAATGACCCAAGGGGTTTATTTTTATAGTCTCAATATCTAACCAACTTCCATAGAATTTGGAAGATCTTATCCACATGTAACTGTTGATTGTTAGAGTTGACTCCATCAAATCCATTTTGTCGAGTCAGCTCGATAAGGATACTTGACCCAACCACTTATGCATCCAACTCATACTCGATTGCTAGGTTGGTCGATCGACCGCCCAACTATCATCAACTATTGGTATACTGTCTGACCGATAGGCATGTTGACTACTCAAAAGACTAGTGTAGTGTGTTGGTCGTTCATCTGATCAACTATATCCATGTGTAGGTCAACCTCTCAAACAACTAAACCCATTAGATGTGTGATGAACCATAAACGATTTGTTTTACAGCACCCCCCCCC
>SNQJ01S0029646.1:0-22793 GCA_010110895.2 Picea sitchensis | reverse complement strand
GAGCACCAGTTGTTGGGAGACACTTCCATTTGTGTCTTGGGAGTGGTTGATCTCCATATAGAGATTGATCCAACATCATGCCCAGGATCTGTGATGCAGCATGAGTTTGCGAGAGATGACAAGAGTATGTTGGAGCATACAGTGATGAGTGATAGCTAGCAAAGGCATGCTGAGATGTATGGTGGGATTCAGAGGGGTGCACTGCCTGGCAGGGAGGAGACACACTTAGGGGAGCATGCAGGTGACACTCCTTTGCAACAACATATGATTATGAGACCTCACCTTCACCATTTCAGCAGTTGCCTAGGTGAGGGGAGATGGAGAGTGGTTTACTAGCAGTTGGAGGAGTTGCTTCTGATTATACCTGATGAGTGGGGTTTAGTGATGACTACAGGTGAACAATTATCATGGATTCTGATGGACGAGATTCTGGTCAAATCCTTGGGATTGACCAAAGCATGTGACGCCTTTCAGTCCTATAGTCAGCTGCTGATGTTTCTATTAGCCTGTCCTGGCACTTTTATCATAGACAATAGCATGAAAAGGGATAGGTCGTGGTTGAGGGCCTGGACAATGAGTAGGTCGACACTATATGACATGAGTACTTTTATGGCATACAACAGGTCAGAGGTGGATCATGTTAGACAGATAGTTGAGACTTGGTGTGTGATGGTGAGCATCATAGACCTGGTGATGACAGATGAGCACAGTGGGCTTTCGACAATGATCAGACCAACACAGGAGCAACTAGCAGAGATTGGAAGTGATAAACTTCTAAGTTTTCCGTGGGATCCAGGAGTACACTTGGTTAGCATGATGTTTCACTACTTGACGACTCAAGTGTCACTAGAGAGCCACACACTCCACCTTGGGTTGGTTTGGAGGGAGCTTGCAGGTACTTCTCCTATGGGGCGAGACCTTTCCTCCCTCGTGATCATCATGATAGGTCATGGGGATGTTTGGACAGGTATTTCTTCTACATTGGTGTCTATGCTGATACAGTTTTTGTGCAGCAGGTTCAGTGGTCACAGGTATTTCAACTTGAGGATCCAGGCGAGGAGGATCCAGTATGTATGCAGGGGACAGACAGTCATGGTCAGAGTAGTGTAGTGTCAGCATGAGGATCCTCGACAGAGGTTAGCATGGGACCCATAGATTGCAGGATTGAGCAGTTCATTGACCGACAGGGGAGGGTGGACCATTGCAGGGGAGGGTGGACCATTGCTTGCGGGTGTCTCATGGAGGTCTTGCAGTACCTCATTCTGGCATCAGCATGTGCAGTTGATGGAGGCCGTGTGGATATTGGTAGAGACTAGGAGGATGGACTCACTTCGGGATGAGGCCATGTGTTAGGTACATGAGACTCATAGAGTTGGTGTATTTCAGGATTATGCGTCCAAGGGGCTAGCAGTTCATGACTTGATATGGGACCCAAGGGGAAACATGTGTGATTGTTCATCTTCTGATGGGTTCTACTATGCAACCCACAGGTGGACATGGGATCCTGGTATTTTAATTGAGATGATTTGGTTATTGCTTGAGGACAAGCAATTTTCTAGCAGGGAGGACTGTAATGTCCCCACTTTCGGACATCATCACAGTGCAGAGATTTATGATGACCAGAGTAGCCAGATGGATGCTAGAGAGAGTATAGGGGTGAGGCATTGTGGGGTCTAGCTTGCATTTATGATCACATTCCATCATTATGAGCCATTCCGCATAGGTTGGCTTTGGTTTCATTGCATTCCGATGATTTCCATGATTTTGACTATTTTGAGCTGTAAGTTAATTAAAATCACTGAAGAGGTCATTTTGGGTACATTACTTGGAGGAACCTCTCAGTGTAATAGCTCATTGGAATTGGGAGGAGAAACACTACAGGATGGGATGGCTAGAAGTGACTTTCAGTGGCCAGAGAAGCCACAAGGAGAGATAAGGAGAATTTCAGAGGTAAAAAGGTTAATTAATTAATTGAAGTGATTTAATTAATTAATTAAATATTAGATTTAATTTAATTAATTAAATATTAATAAAATGAAAGTCACTTTGAGGAACAAGGTGAGCCAAAGTATAAAAGAAAGGCAACGACCTCTTCTCATGCCCATTCACATGTATGATCTTATTTTTTATTTCTCGCTTCTAGCTAGTGAGCCCAATATTAGGGTTTGAGGCCTTTGACATAACAAACCCTAGTGAGCAGCTAAGTGGTGAAAGATTCCACCTATTCCAAGTCCCAAGCTTGACCCCTGAGATAACACTGACACCATCTCTAGATCCGTGACCTACTCAGCCAAGTGTGTGAGAATTCTACACTGTCTAGTGCGGAGCACATCCCAGCCACCGTCCCCTGCAGGAGACTATCGTAGGAGACAAGTGGTCATAGATGATTCATCACTTGCTTCATTGCAGGCCTTTGGACATCAGATCTAGTGTTTTCTCGAGATACTATGTGGCTCGGGGACATTTCTTTGAGCAAGTTGGGGCGAATTCAAAGAGAAGGAGTGCTTTTGAGATCCGGGGATTTAGTTCTGCTAAGGGGTTACACCCCCAGATTTGACCCAGACTCTTACCTAGTGACTTGTGAAAACCCATCTAGTACTGAGAGTTTCTCAGAGCATTTAGAGGCCCCTTCCGCTGTGGCTCAATTATTAGGTTTTCAACCATCAAGTGGGGCACACCATTTAGTGGGGGATTTCAGATTTACGTGTGAGATTGAGAGGGATCTTGAGATTCGGTCAATTGGTTGTTCTTAACATCAACCGATCTATCAATTGGCATATTTATTAGGGTGATTGGACACTTTGGAAGTGTTAGTAATGAAGTTATTGAGTGGTTTCAAATTCTCTATTGAGCATGGCATTCTTCACCGAGAGTTTTGGCATCTCGATCACTGGTATTGGATATTCATTTCTTATTCATCCTTTGAGGCATATTTTGTATTAGCGGAGCATTTTGTAGCAGCTCTTATCTATTATCTTTCTTGCCAATTCCGTTGAGACCTGTGATCTAAGATTCCATTGTAACAGATTTATTTTATGAATAAAGAAGAATTGAGATGTTTTGGCTTGTCTATCTATTTGCATATGGTTGAGGTATGTTCCATGGTTATCTCTTTCTGTTATTTGCTGCATACACACATATAAACACATCTAAAAGGTAGATCAACAAGTGTTTGATCTAAACAATTTCACCTCATAAAAAGTTTTAAAAGACACCAACCATGGAACATACCTCAACCATATGCAATAAGATAGACAAGCCAAAACAGTGATGATCCTTGCATAATGGCTTGGGATCATTACAGTGGTATTAGAGCTTAGACTCCTGCCAGCCCAAGGGATCTTCTATAAGGAAAGATGGGGTATACATATTTTGTTGGAATAGCTGTGAGTTGTGAAATAGAATATCATGCACTTTGTGAGAGACTTGGGCCTCTAATAACGCTCCAAAAGTATATATCCATGAAAAACCCCAGTTGGAGCGAAGATGAGGTGACATATTGGACCAACATAGCAAAGGGAGGCAGAGCCAGAGCAACTAGATGGAAGGAATCACAGAGAAACCCCACACCCATTAGGAGCACGCAACTTTGCTACGATTGCAAGGTGCCTTGGGAACCAGATCATAGGTGTATGGGTAAGGGTAAGAAGCATATAATTGAGGTACACTATGATAGTAATGATGAGGATTCAGAGCAGTCCGATGATGATAGTGACTCTTGCACAGAGGCTAGTGATAGTGACTCTAGCTCAGAGGATAGCGATGATGACTCTTGCACAGAGGCTATGGATGCTTGCATGCTTGAGGAAATTTTGAGTAACTGGCGAGTGAAATTTTGAGAAAATGCATAATAAGGGATATACATGCATGTTTTAAAATTGATTTAATAAAAACTACTAGAATTTTTGTAAACAATTACACCTATATTTCTGTACAATATTTGTAGTTTTATATGGTTTCATGTATCCCAACAATATATCATGGGTGGGATATGGTTTTAAATCATCATTGAATTCTCATCCACCTATCAACCCAGGTTGAGATTCCTTCATGTCATCATAGGAGCTTAGTCAAAGTTATGGTCAACTCACGAACAAATGGCAGACTGCAGAAGCTGAATCAACACCAAACTAGCCATGAGAATTTCTTGTAGTAATAGTGCAACATTAATATCATCTTTAAATTCTTCCTTCAACTCCAACAGAATGCAAGGTGATCAAAATCATGGTTACATAGGTAATAAATTTTCAACTAAGCTTGTTATTAAAAAAGTGAAATATGTAAAGAATTTGACAAACTATATGTAAGTCTTGATATGCATTTATCCTACCTTGTTTCCATAAACCTATGATCTACCTTATCCTTTTTTTTCCTTATATCACCTCTTCCAATTCATACTCCTATAAAACTACCGTAAGTTATCATCCCTCATGAAATATTAACACTCATTTTCCTGATTATAATGCATGTCAAAATCTTATTTCGATATGCATTTTCTAAAGTGTTAATTATTATGAAATTTTCTAATATATGAGTCAAATCATTTATGATTACAAGAATACTTTGAATTATTCCTTGGAAATCAATATTTCAATCGAAATGACTATTTTTACATGCATAATCATAAACCAAAAATCACTTCTCGAATTCCTCCTCATTCAAATTTGATATAGCATTCATATCATTCCCTTCCTATTCATTGTGACTAAAAGTTTGATTTGGAGAACATCATCTCCTCTAACATTGCATATTGAGTATGGGTCCAACAATCAAAGACGAACCAGTTGAGCTCTTAGATGCATATCCAAAATGGAAAAAGGAGATCCAGGAAGGTAGGGTTCAAAATGCCAGGAAAGAACAACAAGGATTTATGAGACAAGAAACACGAAACCAAAAATAGAGGAGAAGACTAGGGATTTGAACCTTGAACCAAGTCGAACCACAAGAAGCATGACCAAAAATTTGAATATAGAGCAATATGGCAACAAAACAATTCAATATAAAAAGGTAATTGAGCTTGAAGAATCAAGCAAAGAAAAGGAGAACAACATTACAAAGTTAAATAGATAGAAACTTAGATTCAAGAAATAGAAAAAATGGAAAGGAATATTAAAAATGAGAATAGGATTTTGAAGAAAATTGTTGCAAAGTTGCAAAAAAATAGAGCAATTTGAATATAAGAAGAAATTTCTCATAAAAGAGGTTGGGAAACAATCTCAAGGCACCAAAACAGAGGGAACAAAATTACTCATTAGAATTGGATGCATTATTGGAAGCTTTAGAGCATGTTTAAAATCTCAGGATCAACAATTTTGAATTTTTTTGAATATTTTAAGGAGGCAGCAAAATTTTGAAGAACAAAGAATTTTTTTTTTGCATGGGGACATGCAAAATATTTCTTGTGTGGAAGAGAGAGATTACGGGTCCTTTTTGGGTCCTCAAATTGAACTCTTTTTATCACTTCCATAATTAAGAATCCTTCTTAACCTATGCCTATGAACTCTTTAAACACTCTATTATCACCTATTTTGCCATAATTATTCCCCTGTCTATAAGATATGATATCAAGGACATGTTCAAGGTAAATTTGTCAATTATTGCATGTTTTCATATTTTAATATAAAAATTAGTATGAAAAGTCGTTTATCACAGATTCTGTAGAAATTTTGTATTCTTGTAGTGAACTGAACATTGTGTAGTAGAACCACAACTTTGCAAGGTTGCTTGCATCCCAAGGAAAAATTGTGACTTCGAGGAGATTCAAAATAATCACCAAATAGTAGATTACCCATTAGCTGAGATTTTGAGTCAACTAAGACAACGTGGAACAAAATTCATTGTCTAGGTCAAAACATAGATATGTTGTCATATTTAATACATCGGATTATTTTAAGAGGCGATATTTTGTGCACCATTTCCAAACCAATGGGACCAAATTAATAAATTATGAAATATGGTTCTTTTGTAGAGTATAACTAATCCTTCCAAAAAGGTCTTAAGGCCTGATATTTAACCAGGTACAAGTCACCTCCCGAATATGATCTATGACTTCAGTAATATAGGGAGTAACATTCTTAATACAAAAAATCAAACATTCTTATCTTCATATTCTCTGTGAAGAATTTAAAAGTTTACTATTCACTACTAACACATGAGATTTCTTCATACAATGAGGGTGAAAATACCCAGCCAACACTCTGTTCTTATTCAAATTCACAAACTATTACTGACAATGACCTTTTTAAAAACAAAGTCAGTCAGTAGGTAAAGTTATCAACACAATACTTTTCAACTGTAACACTCTACTGAACATATGAATTTATCAAGCTATCATTTAACAAAATACCGAATTCATACCACTTAGAACACATTTTGCAATATTACTAAACTTAAAATTTGTAGAAATTGAATACAAAATTACTTATCTAAAAGATAGAAAGTGTTGTCAACTTTTGATGGGTGAATATCTTTCTACCCAACCATAGGCACATATTTCTTTGTCTATCCTTGCATCTAGCCACTTTCGAGCTAGAAGATGATGTCATGAGGGAAATGTTTTTACTCAACAAATGAGAAAAATATGAAGGATATTCTCCTTCATAAATAATAAATTAGCAAGCCAAGTCTTCAATCAACCAAGCAAGGGGGGCTTCTCTTGCCACAAAGAGCCACAACAACTAATATACACAACACAAGGGAATAATTTCACTTCCGTAGAGCCCCTCAACTCCCTCGCTTCTCAGTTCTTTCATTCTTGTTCAACTAATCACTAAAAAAATTGCATACTCGTTTATCACATTGATTTGAAGACAATTTTCATTGAATCCTACACCTAGAAAATGTATTTCTTCACCCTTCTTTTCTTTTCTTAGAACCAAAGGATTTTTACACACATTTCTTCACTCATATTTGGTCCCCAGATCCAACTATGTGCATCCTCCCTCTTTTACCCAATGTTTCATGAGAAAATTTTGCTTGGTGTAGGAAGGCTAGTAACTCCTGGTAATTTCCCAAATTTACCATTTATTGTCTTAATAAATTGAATATTTAAGGGAGGAAATTCTTATATTAAAACTATAAAATTAATTCATGTGCACGAGACATACACAATATCAGGGTTTCTTTCTATGGGAATAATATTAACTTTGTTAAATTAACCAGTCACATGGATTTGGACTACACAGAGGAAAATTTTACAAGCACTGGAGAAGTTTCCTCTGAGAATATTTATTCGTTATTATTTTTAAATACCCGTTAATTATTTTTTCCTCCTCCCACCAATATATTATAATGGTGAAAATTTCCCACCATATTATCTGATATTGGATGAGGGGAAGCATGATAAAGTATTATATGATATGATGCAAGGCGACATCATAATACCCTATAACAATATAATATTAAACCTTTTCCACCATGGATAAGTATAATATATTATTATTACCTTCCTAGAATACCGCCTATTAGGGAAATGTAGAACAATGTCCTTGGTAAGCGATATATGAGGGGGGCGATATGGAAGTGTAATATAATATTAATAAACCCCCACTGGGGTATCGGTTATCTGGAGAATGGTATGTGAAGGTGCGTGTGGAGATGGTATTCCCGTGGGACGATACAAGGTTAAGATATTAAATATAGGAGGGTGAGTTAAGTTATATACCTTGAAGTGGATTAAAAAATGTAATAAAATTAGAAAATTAAATTCTCAAAGTATCAAATATCATGTGATTGGGAGGTGAATGAAGGTGGGATAAGAGATATACTGATAGGAAATATAATTTTATAAAGTTTAATTCCCACCATGCTATCGGGTATCAAAAGACTGAGACTCGAAGGTGTGTGTGAAAGCAATGTACCCGAGCATCGATATGAGATAAAATTATTAAGTGCAGGTGCATGTGTTAAGTTATAAACCTTGGGGCGAGTGCTCACATGTAATAAAATAATGATATTAAATCTCCCTTGGAAGATCATGCACCAGAAAAAATGGAAATAGAATGGTGTGCAGGAAAAATTATATGCCCAAAGGTGGTACAAATATATTAGGGAATTGATTTAATAATAATATGATATATTATAATGCACCAAGGTAGAAAGTAAACTCTCTGTATTTACCAGGATGATGAAATAGATTTAAGTAAATGTTAATATGTGGGGAATTAAATTAATGAGGATCAATCATTAATGATATGGATTAAATAAATGAAATCCTAAGGCGTGGATTTTAATGTAATGATTTATTTAATCTTAATAAGATTATAAGGGTGGAAGGTGTTGCACTTATCTGGTGGAACATAACCTTACCACACCACATACTCTCCATGTATGATTACACATAGCCACCTTGTGGGATTGCATGTCACCTTCCACATGACAATGTATAGGCTTGTTATTCTCAAAAACATCTTTAAAGGGAAACAAATTTTGATCCAGAGCCCGGGATCAAGGCAAATTTTGATGTTGTTTGAAATCTCTTGATGAGCATGTGACAATGGTGCCCTCAAAAAGAGGTTATGATATGGATAAGAAATAAAACAATTATGATACCTCATCCCTTAAACAATACTTAAGGGCTGGGTGTCTTACAATTTGACCATAGTTGTTGACAAACTTGCAGTAATAGCCTATCAATCCGAAGAATCCTCTAAGTTTCTTCAAGTTTTGGGAATTGGCCATTCCCTCATAGCTTTAATTTTGTTAGGGTCCACTTTTACACCTTCATGAGATACAATATGACCCAAATATTCCACTTCACGAATCCCAAAGGAACACTTGGAAGGCTTTGCATAAAGTTGTTTCTCTTCCAATTGTTGTAATACTCTGTCAACATATTATTCATTCTCTTCCCAAGATTTGTTGTATATTAGTATGCCATCAAAAAATACTAACACAAATTTTCTAAGGATGTGATTGAAAATAGAATTCATCGAGCTTTAAAATTTTGAATGTGCATTAGTGAGTCCTAATGACGTAACCAAAAACTCATAATGACCTTCACGTGTTCTAAAAGTTTTTCTAATAATGTATTCCTACCTCATTCTAATTTTATGTTATCCCGAACAAAGATCCAACTAAGTAAATATTTTTTCTCCATGTAATTCATCTAATAATTCATCAATGACATGGATAGGAATCTTATATTTGATGCTCATTTTGTTGAGTTGTCTATAATTTGAACACATACACCATGAGCCATATTTTTTTGTAACCAACACCACTGGTGAAGAGAAATAACTTTGGCTAGGTTGAATGATGCCAACCTCTGAATCATGTGTTCAATCTCACTCTTCTATGCATATGGATACTTGTAATGCCTAATGTTAGGTGGTGCACTTCCTGGTTGAAAATGAATAGAATGGTCATGATCTCAAGCATGTGGAAGACCCTTAGGAATTTCACCAAATACCTTGGAATAATTTTTGATAAATATTTGGTGATATCATGGAGTAGAGGATATCTATGTTTGAAAATCAATTGAGCACAATTTTGCAATTACACCCTAATGTCCCTTTTTGAGTAATTTTGTCATTCTATTAGAGCTTATCACTTTATAGGGTTTCCCTTGGATACCTCTAAGCTCAATTTCCTTTCCATCTGAGGAAAATATCATGAAAATATCTTGAACATTAAGGGCCACTATTCCCAATGATTGTAACCATTAGACCCCTAATACAACATTGACACCACCCATTTGGATGAAAATCATGGGGCTTTCCATAAAATACTCCCCCATGTTGAACTTAATACTATGGTATTTTCCTAAAAAATTATGGCGCCTCCATCTGCAATAATTACTTGAAACTTTGGGGTGGGATATACAAAGCATTTGATATCTTTTTCTACCTTGTAATTGATGAAATTATGGGTACTACTAGAATCAATCAATATTATTATTGTTTTTCTTTTTGAAGTATTCTTGTATCTTGTGGGTTTTTGGAGTATTGATGTTGACCAATGCATGACAAGATATTGTTGGAGTAGTCTCTTCTATATCTGGATCTTGTGGTGGTTCTAGTTCCTAATCTTCTTTCTCTTCACAATCTATGTAGAACAATTTATTCTCACTACATTTATGCCCTTTATTGTAGTTGCTGTCACAATTGAAACATAGTCCTTTTTCTCTTCTTTCATCCATTTTTTGAGGTATGCTTATCTTATGAACCCCAAAACAATCTTTATTTCTGATAGTTTAGATTTTTGTGGTGATATTTTTGTCCAAAAATATTCAGAAGAACCACAGTATTCACTATTGTATGTCGACATTTCAGATCCACAACAGGATCCATCTTCAGGACATAAAATCCCGAGGAAAAATACAAGAGAGAAACCCTAATAAATACTAAAGTGGAGGGAGGAAACATAAATGTTGGCTGAGTGAAAGCCCCAGGGTTTACTAAATTTTTTATAATAAATTCTATCTTATATTGTTAAAGACAAAGTGAAGCATTTAATAAAAAAAATTGTTAATTTATATATTAAGTGGTGAGTTATGAGGAGCAGTAAGAGGAAGGTAAGGTAAAAAAATTTAATTTAATTTGATAATATAATTAATATTAATATTAATATTACTTTTTTATGCTAGTTTAGGTTAAAATTAGGATTAATGTTTTTAGTGGTAATGTTAATATTATTATTCATGTTTTATGCTAGTTTAGGTTTAAATTAGAATTAATCTTAATAGTGGTAACAAATCTTATAGGATATTAAGGTAAGAAATCATAAAACAAAAAAAAAATAGTGAGGTTTATTGGTATCAATTAAGTTAGTTTAGTTATTAAATTAGACTAATTTTAATTTTAATTTAATAGTCTAGGGGAGAAATTAGGTTGAAACCTTAGAAATTGGTGCAAGTTCTTAAGTCCTATGGATCAAGATTTTACTATCTTCTTTCCCGAATGAGCGAGATCCAACTATCACTAATCTCCAGATCGTTGTCTCTGTTTAGGTTATTGGGGTTCCTGATGATTTCAATTGCTTCCCTAATTCATCGTTTAAGGAGGTGGTCTTCTTTTGATAATATTTTGGTGTCTTCTAAGTGTACATGATGCTTTGTTTTGAGAGAGTGTTTGGCTAATGTTGAGGTGCAAGTTCATTCATTCTTAATGTCAGCACCATGCTCTTTAATCTTGGTGTGAAAAGAGCGGCATGTTTATCCAATGTAACATTTTCCACATGAGAAGTATATTATGTATACTCCTTTGTAATTAAGTTGGTCAAGTTTGTATTTTACTAATCTCATTTTTTGTTTGATGGTATTAGGCGGTCTGAAGGAGGTCTTAATCTCTTTCTCGTTCATGATTTTTTCAATTTTATCAATAACTCCTTGGATGTAAGGGAGGTAAGCATTCTGCCTCAGGGTTTGGTTGTTTCGTTGTTGAGGTCTGTTATTTTCTCTTTCTAGGGATTTCTTTATTGCATTCTTAATCTCTTTTTCTTTGTAACCTATGCTCTTGAATACTTTGTGAAGGTGATTTTTCTCTTGTTCTAGGTGTTCATTATCTGAAATTCTTATGGATCTTATGGATAAGGTGTTAAGAACTCCTAATTTTTGGGTGGGGTGATGATGGGAACTGGCGTGAAGGTAGTTTTCGGTGTGGGTCTTTTTTCTATAGACTGAATGTCCAAGTTTCCCGTCTTCTTTCCTGTTGATTAGTATGTCTAGAAAAGGAATGTTGCCATTGTCTTCAAGTTCCATTGTGAATTTAATGTCTTCGAATAGATTATTAAGGTGTTGGAAGAATTTATCTATCTCTTCTTTCCCATGGGGCCAAATTACATTAGTATAATCAACGTATCGTTTCCATCTTAGTGGTTTCAGGGGATAAGAATCTATGGCTTTGTTCTCAAAGTTTTCCATGTAAAGGTTGGAAGCGATGGGGGAAAGTGGAGAGCCCATCGCTATGCCACTAGTTTGTTCATAAAATTCTCCTTGATAGCTAAAGAAAAGGGAATGAAGACATAAATCTGCTAGTTTTGGTGTTTCGGGATCAACTACCTCTTTGACAACTAGGATTTATTCGTTAAGAGGGATATTTGTGAATAGAGAAACAACATCAAAGCTTATGAGGGTGTCATTCAGATTCACTTTTTCATTCTTAATAATATTAATGAAATCATTTGAGTCTTTTATTACTATGGAAATATTGGACATGTGGAGAAAACATGCTACAAGAAGCCGAAAAATTTAGACTTGAATATGACGAGAAAATTGCATAGCTTCCATAATATTTATAGGTTGTCTTAAGAAAATCTCATCTTTAATGTCCTCTTTTAATCCACCCATGTAAGCTTGCAAAAATTTGTCATCACTCATGTCATCCACCCTTGTGGCCAATACCCAAAATTCTAAATTATAATCTTCAATATCACCTAACTGCTTGATTCTTATCAAATGAATGAAGTATTCATGTTCCAAAACCTTCCCATATTGTGCTTCTAAGTCTCTTGTAAATAAACCCCAAGTATAATGATAAAAAAGGGGTTGCCTTTTTACTATTTATTGGTACTATTGATATGGTTTTATCTCAAAGTTCAAAGATACTATGTGAATCATTTTCTTATAATCCATAATATTATGTAGTTCAAAATATTAACCTAGGTAAAGACCTTTTTTCCATCAATCTTCTTTAATTCAATGTTGGGAAGGTTGAATTTTGTACCCCCACCATAATTAACTCCAACATTAGAGTTAAATCCACTAGAAAGTTTCTTATTATTGGTAGATTGTTCAACCTGAATACTTCCCTTGTTTTCATGAGTTCCTTTCATTTTGATATCTCCTTTAGGGGGTCTCTCATCTATAGCTTGGGAGATCAAGGAAGACAAGGAATTTTATAATTCCTTCATGGAATTTTGTTGTTCTAATTTATTTTCATCCATCTTCTTATTCATCTTATTTTTAATTTCATCCATATTTATTTTGATCTCATTCTTATTCTCATTCATTTTATGTTCCATGTGTTCAATCTTTCTTTGTGATTTTACCAACTCATCCCTTGTTATTGACCTAGAACTCAATTCATTAAGTTGTTCCTCCAATTTGGATAGATGGTTATGTATGTCCTCTTTTTATTCTTGATTTATAGATGAGAGTTCAGGAGGTTTAATTGGTGTAGAACTATTTTTTGGACCCATGTACAATAAAATTAAAAATAATCCTGTTTTTTCATCTTTATCATAGATTTTAAATCACCAAAAACAAATCTTCCAATAAAAAGTTATGTCAATTGCAAGTTCACACCTTTCAAAATTTTAATTTGGAGTTAGTTCTCCTAACCGACCTTTATTCTTGTGAATTTATGTAATTTCATCCTTTCTAAGTCTGATTTTTAAGAATGTAGTACTCTGATATGTCCTCTCTGTAATGCCACATGTCTAACCAAAATTGGATGTGCCAAGTAGAAATTAGGGTAACTTTCCCAAACCTTGTTTATTGTTTTCCTTTTCGAGAAAGCGCACTTGTACAGAATGCCACATGCCCAATATTTGATATATGAAACTTGTAATAGAAATAATATAGATCATCCCCTTTCAAATGAAACATGTCTCACTGAATTTGGATCCTCCCTAAAGAAGATTTGATGATTTTACCTAAAACACTTGTTTGAGACTAATAATAGGACTAGTCAAAAACCCTATCTTCCATAGGGTGTATCTATGAATGTCTAACGACCCAAGAGATGAAATTGTTACCAAATATACCTTGATATGTATTATAATTAATCTCCAAGGTTTTCTATTTGAATAATCCCATAAAAAATATTATAGAAAAAAATTCTAAGATGACTTACTTGGAGAAGAAAAACCCTAGGATCAATGCTATGAAACGAAATGTTATGAGCCAATGCCTTAAAAATGATAAAAAGTCAATCAATTATAGTCCACTTAGAGGGGGAAACCTCCTTTTACAATATATCCAATTTAGAGTACAATATGAGATGACTTAAGATGATCCTAATACTAGGTCTCCTTGATATATATATATATATATATATATATATATATATATATATATATATATATATACATATTGGAGACAAGGGTACAATTATGATGAAAGGTTGCAATGAAGGGTTCTAGATGACCTACACATATAACTAAGTGTAATAATTCAATATCTATGGATTAATAAGGGTTTTATACATAACATGGGGCTTTTCTAGGGCTTAACAAAGGCATACTATCGATTAATAAGGGGTTTTATACATAACATGGGGCT
The DNA here is from genome assembly GCA_010110895.2 of Picea sitchensis. NCBI lineage: Eukaryota > Viridiplantae > Streptophyta > Pinopsida > Pinales > Pinaceae > Picea > Picea sitchensis. The sequence goes on along the minus strand of SNQJ01S0029646.1, from coordinate 8,572 downwards.
TTTTCTAGGGCTTAAAAAAGGCATGAGAAGTCCCAACTTGGAAGGTGAAATTATCAACAGGCCGATGTACAAAGGACATATCTCCTTCAAGGAGTTTAAACTTCTCCTCTAAATTTTTTGTCTTCTTGTAGCATGTTTTCTCCACATGTCCAATATTTCCATAGTAATAAAATGTATTCTTATTTTGACTTCATTGTGGTGCATTTTCTTGTCTCTGAGGTTTCTGGTCATGGTATGCAGGTTTCTGTGTAGAGGTATCAAGTTATACTCTATCCCTAGGAACCATCTTACTCTTTCCCTTCAACAAGTGGGCGTGATGTTTACCACCAAGCATGAATTATTCAATTAGTCTATGTTGATCAGTAATCAAAGGGCCACTTGAAGCTTCAAAGGTGTAATCCTTACCATATTCCTTGCATGCTTGTCATTCGGTGCAGAAAGTCAACATGAGCATGTCGAATGGTGTTTTAAACTTCATTAGGACTAGATTGATTAGTTTTCCATCCTTCTTATAGTAGTTATTTCCATCACCTAATTTCAACTAGATTTATTTGAAACGTTCCAAATAGTTCTATATTCTCTAAAATTAATGAGGATCGAGAGAGATCAACTCTTTCTCAAATGCATTACACAACTTTCATTGACTCAATCAAACAAAAACTTCATCTTTTACCATACTTGATGAGGACAGTCGATTCCACTGAGTTGAAATTAGATGTCCTATGAGATGTAGGTTATGATGACCCCTACAACCTCATCCTTCTTTCCATCAACAATGAACTTTACCTAATTGTTTGTTGGATCTGGAATCAAAATATTTGTATACTACCACAATCCTTTTCTCCTTAGTAGTGTTTCCATGTCTCGTGCCCATACTACATAATATGATCCATTCAGAAAAATAAGATCACTATTCAAATCCATCTTTGATATATGTTTCAATAAGATCCAATCAACAAACCACCAACACAAAGTCAATCACACAACAAATATGATTCAACAAGGTTTGCATATAACATGTTGAGGTTTTAAACCATCTGCTCCAATACCATGTTGGGGAATAGGGTGTAACATGGTATGAAATAGAGAACAAAGTATTAGAGATAATTGAATAGCAATTTTTTTTTGAAGATAAAGGGTGGTTTCTAGAGACACCATTGCAATAATTATGTAGGGTCCACTGTGATCATAACATCACAATTCATGTTGCACATATTGATATGCATTATCCTTTTCACAATATCCATGATTGATAATAATCCAAGTGGATCCAAAACATTATCAATATTTGATCGTTTCAAATTCTCTTGAAAAAAACTTCATTGCGTATATCTCGTCGAGAGCTTTCCAACGATGCAAAAATATCCTCAAATAGAGTTTGTATGAGAAAGTTATGGCCCCTCAAAATTTTGGTCAAACAGGTAAGAATTCAAAAGGGGGTGCCATGTGGCACTAATGGAAGGGTGACACGTGGCACATTTGTACAAATCCATATAGGTCCATACATCGTTGATGTGGCAACACCACATGAAAACACATGGAATATTGTACAATTGAGTCCACAAGGTGGCAAGGAAATCGTATAGCCCAGGTGGACCAACTAGGTCTCGACACGTGGCATGTTCGTATAGGTACAAGTGGACGAATGAGAGACTTCCACGTGGTTGTCTCCCATTGACCCTTTATTGGTATGGTTCATCAAAATTTTATGGGTCACCCGGAGTTAAAATCCCGACATCATGCATACAAATATAACGAATTACCAATATGCCAAGGGTTGTGACTTAATAGTCACATGATATATAATATATTTAAGTTTGTTTTAAAGTTTGATCGGTGGGAGAAGGGGATAAGGGATAGCCCCAACCCATATTTTATACCATATCCAATGTACCCAGATGTTGACATTCACATGGAGATAACGAAAAATATGGCATCGTTTTAGAAACAAACCATATATAATGTATATAGTTTCATAAAGTGCCAAAGGAGGAGAGGTCCACATGTTTGAACATGTGGCCTCCTTTCAACTATACCAATTCCCTAATGATTGCGTGAAAGGCACCTATTAATTTTGGGTGGCAACAAATTACATTAAAATTTTTCCAAAGGTTCTGGTTGCCAGTTAGGGCCCGTGCCCTATTTAAGTCGATGCTCGGACTAAGATAGTGTACAGTATAGAGTAAAATTTAGAAATGTGTGCCCAAACTATTCATATGTGCATTGAAGTTCATGCTGTAAGGGTATCTAGACTTTGTGTTTGCACCATAATGCATGCCAAAGGGTTCCTTGATGGAAGTATAAGGTGTTTATACTCATTTTTATAGGAATTTCAAGAGGATTTCAATGGTGCACTGTGTTTATGAGTTTGAGCAGCATGTAAAAAGGTCATTGTAAAAACAAAAGAAATTCAACATTAATAAAGTGATGTCAATTGGAAGCAGACCCGAAGATGTAGTATGAATTGGTGAACTTCATTAACAAATTTGTGTATGTGTTATATTATTGTTGTTCTATTTCACTCAATTATATTGCAATTTATTTATCATTAAAGTGATTTTGTATAGATAACTGAATTCATATGGATTATGCAAACAGTCAAAGCGATCATTATTATTTCGAATCAAGTTAGATGTCTATGAGTAATTAAGAAATAAATTAATATATAAGGATTTTCTGATCAAGTTGGTATCAGAGCAAGTTTTGACAAGTGTTTGTAAGTGAATGCTTACAAGGTATAGATTCAAGCTTGGTAAAGGTAAGTTTGCAAGTTATAAACCAAAGATTCAAAGGATATTCCATAAACATAAGATGGCTTCCAAAGGAAAGGAAGGAGAATATCCTCACATGATATTTGAGGAAGTTATGGCTACACTTTGTTCCATGAAGGAAATAATAGATGACTTGTATCAGAGAGTTCATGAGACTGGAGATGGAGAATATTCAGTAAAATACAAAGGAGGAGGTGAAGGTGGAGGACCTATAAAACCTTTTTCACCATCGTCTTGATCATAATCTACCAATGGAGCAAGTGAACATTCTTCTCAGAAGAAGAAGCCCTCTAATTTTCCTTTATTGAAATTCTATGTAAAGTTTGAATTGTCAATTTATGATGGAGAATTGAATGCAGAGAAGTTGGACAATTGGATCAAGAAGATAGAGGTATATTGAAGGGCACAAAAGATCATAGATGACACTGCAAAGATATAGTTGGCTACTCTTCATTTGGGTGGCACAACCATGATATGGTGGGAGAGTAGGATACAAGTTGATCTCATTCAAGAGGGTAAAGTAATTTCTTCTTGGGATGGATTTATTGCCGCAATAAGAAAAAAATTGTATCCATTGGCTTATGTGAAAACTGCAATTATGGAATGGCAACATATAAGGCAAGGAAGAGGGAAAAATGTTCAAGTATATACGCACGAATTTAAGAATAAAGCATTATCTATAGGAATTCCATTATATACTCGTGAAACTCTTCTAAATTATATTGGTGGTATGCATTCATATATTTGACACACTATATTTATGTTTAACCCTATTGATATTGATGAAGTATCAGTACAAGATACTCATCTGGAAGATAGCAAGGGAAAGAATGTGATCGATAATAAGAAGCTACACAAGTTCAAGAAGAATTCAAAAGTAAAATGAAAGAGTAATAAATCAGCTACAATGAATAAAGTTGAAGAGAAACCTACATGTCCTCATTGTGAAAGGAAGGGACATGAGGAGGCACAACATTGGAAACTACATCCAGAGTTGTGAACAAAAATTTTCAAGATAAGGGGAAACATAAAACTACTACAAAAACTCAACAAGATCTTGGATCAGATTCAAGAGATGAATTTATCACAAAAAAAGGAAGCAAATATATATCTATTGATAATTCTAGTTCTTCAGTTCAATTTGATAAATTGGAATGTGTTCTTGATCAGAAGAAAAGAAGTGATTTTTTTCATGTCAGGGTTATAGTGAAGCATAGAAAAATTGATACTTTGTTTGATAGTGGATCTCAAGATAACTTAATATCTGAAGCAATTGTTAAGAATATGGGTTTAAATACTACACCTCATGTGAAACCATATCCCATGGGTTGGGTGTGTGAGGATGCTAAGTTGCAAGTGATGAAACTGTGTAAAATACAATTTGCAATTACAACTAATTTCTTTGATGAGGTTGAGTTAGATGTTGTGCCACTTGACTTTTGTGGAATAGTCTAGGGAAGTCCATATTTATTTGACAGAAAATCCATATTCTATCACGAAGAGAATAAATATCACCTTTTCAAGGATGGGATTGAATATATTTTTAGAGTTCATCGTATTAAAACTAATGTTTCATTAGTGAGCACATGAGAAAGGAAGAGACTCATAAATTCTAGTAAATCTTTTGTTCTCATGATGGTGAAGCAAAAATAAGAATATATATCAGACGATTTTTCAAGTTGTGATCCATATCATAAACATGAATTGGTAAATATCATATATATCTATGATGATGAGTTATTTCAGGAACCTATAGGGTTGCCTCCTAAGAGGGAGGTTGAGCATGAAATTAATTTGCAACAAGATGCTCCTCTTCCTAACATTGGTATGTATGTTGGATATTTGGTTGTCCTTTATGTTGTTGCATATTTGGTTGTCATTGATGTGAAAAGAAGTGGTTGTCATTGATGTCAATAAATGTGACGGGAGAAATTGAAGAAGTCTTCAAAGTGGTCCCCTTATGGCATATATTTGAGCATGGCCCTCATTGGAAGATGCTTTGAATAAGTCTACAAGAAACCCAGAGGTGTGGTCATGAAGCCCGAAGTTGTTTGAGGAATAAGGACATGAAGAACAATGTAAATTGTTGGACAATTGGTTGTCATTAATTTCAACCCTTGGAGACTTCTGGAAGCCCAAGAGTTGTGTTTCATATTGACAATGAGTTAGTTGTCATTTATGGAGTGGTTGATGTCAGTAGATGTGATGGTTGCAGTTGATGAAGTCTACATGAAGCCCTAGAGGTGTGGTTATGGTACCCGAAGTTGGTTGAGGAATATGGACATGAAGGATAGTGTAAATGAAGGTAAGACACTCATGGATGGATAGTCCTTGTCGTGTCAATTCCTATGATAGGTTGTGTGCCATGTAGTTCCTCATGTTTAAGGGGTTATGGCCTTGTGAATTTAGAATCCCCAACGAATGGTCAAGAAGTGTAACACCCCAATTTTAACCCTTATGAACTATAATGTATTATGTAATTGTGACTTAGGATGGTGAGTCGGTAAAGTTGAAAAGGGGATAGAGTGCCTAGGAAATGTAATACATCTATATACATTAATAAAGAAATGCATTGTTGGCTACAAGGCGAACAAGGATGAAAGAGATAGGAGGCTATGATTCCACGAGACATGGGGATTAAGGGGTTAAGCCTTTTTATTATATTTTATTTACCCATAATTGATTTTATGGAGAAAAGGGGTTACATGAGCTTCTTCAGAGGAAGGCCATGTGGTTCTTGTTTTCATGTAATTATATAAACCCTGCCTATGGGATGTTTGTGGGTTTCTCTTGGTTAATCATTTAATTTTAGAATACCTCATTTCACTCTTGTTGAATTCATGTGCTCTTGGGGGCGAGCATGGAAATGAATGGATGGAGGAGGAGAGCCATTTCTATATGGATGTAAGATATTACTGATCATTCCAAGAGGGAATGGATGCCTTTGTGCATGAGATTGATGGAAGTTCAGAAAGAACTATCCACAACTAAGAATGCTTGGAGTTTCCAGTAGGGAGATTTCCTGACTAGTAACATTGGAGCCCTGGAGAGAAATGGAACAACCTGAGGGACTGCATGGTAGAGAAGGGTGTTCATTTTTTTGGTTTGTGCACCCTGAGGGGGAAAGAGAGCTAGAAATTTGGATTTGTTGTGTGGTTGGGAAACCTAGGAGCTAGTTATCCAATTGTTGTGTGTTTTAGATTTGGCCTAGGACCCGTCCTTTTGGATTCATAGCCCTGAATCGAAGGTGACCTTCTGTTGAGAGTAAATGAACAACAATGTTTATGCTTGGGAGGACCTCCTTGGTCAATAGACTGTTGGTGAATGTTTACTTGCAAAGATAAGTGCTCTCTATTTTTTCTATACAATGTATTTTCCATTGTGTATTTAATTATCTTTGAGATGTATTTTTGTGTGCCTGTCAGCCAGTTATTTGTTGTGCATGTCACATTGTTTATTTATTTCATGTTGTAGCATGGATATTAATTAATTCAGGTGAGTCTTTCATGCTTATTTTTTGAACTAATTATTATCATAGTTAAAAATTGGTTCGGAAGTGAGTTTTTGAGGTAGCGTGCCTAGCCTCTGGGTGTCTGGGTATGTTACAAGAAGCCCCCAGTTGGTTACAAGTCAATTAATAAATGGGTAAAGTGGTTGTAACAAGAAAGTGAAGAAGACATAAGAATAAAGAAATAGGTTACCTAGAAAAAGTATAAATGCACCTCAAGGAGTCTCTCATAAGTACTCACACACTTACATTGAATATCTATCTTTTGAATGTTATAGTCTAATATTTTATCTATTGGAGAATTTGATAGCAAGTTTGAGGCATCATAGAAAGTACAAGGAAAGAAAAAAGGTTTCAGAGCTTCACAATGCAAGGGTTTTCTATAACCCTAATTTTCCATGCCCTCACGGGTCAGCTTGAGGGTGTCACACAAGGAACCCCCATGGGTTTCCTAAGGGACATCATGTGAGGCCCCGCGTGACAGGGATTCATAGTCCCACGAGGCTCAGAAAAATCTAGTGTGGATTTTGGTACCAGGTTGTTGAAGGTTGTGATAGTGTTACATGTCAGTATTACAGTACAACAGGTTAGCTACAGGTTAAATGTATACTCATGTAATGGTATTGTACATTCTTGAGAAGCATTTCTTATTGATGCATGGTACATCTTGGTGATATTGGTATTGTACATTGATTAGTAGTACATCTTGGATGTATTGGAATATTGGTATCTTGTTTGGCTACATGGTGATGATGTTATATGCTTGCGGCTTATTCTTGGTAAACTCTTGAAGAATTGGCAGATGGTGTAAGGTTGTCATTGATATTGATACATTGTTGATACATTGTTGAGGATTACACTAGGTATATGACAACACATGTATGAGTTACATCTATTGGTGATGTTGGTACTTGGTTGAGGTACACCATTGATAGCACTTGCTTGGTATATCTTATGGTTTATGGTGTATGACACGATTGAATGATATGGTATATGGTTGAGATACATTGTTACATGGTATGGTATAGGTGTTGATGTACATTGTTGTTGTACATGGTTGATACATGACATGGTATAGGACTGATACTTGGTATGGTGTTGATGTACATGGTTGATGGTTAAGGAATGTGGTACATGTTATGGTTCATGGTTGATGCATGGTTTGGTATAGGTGTTGGTGCATGGTTGATGCACATGTTGTGGCACATAGTTGATGTTTGGTATGATACAGGTTGATGGTTTGGTACATTCTTTGGTACATGGTTAAGACACATACCTTGTGATGGTATGTTTGTGATCTTTGGTACATGATTGATATAAGCATGTGTTGGTGATGTTGGACATCTATTTTAGAGGTGTCCTCATTATATGATCCATGTGAGAGGATCAGGTTGAGTATCGGTGACAATGATAGGTTGGACAGGTTGATCAATGATAGGTTGATGTGACAATTTGGATATAGTGGGAGGTTGACAGTGTCAATTTAGATACAATGACAGGTTGACAATGAAAGGTTGGATACAGTGACAAGTTGGATAGGTTGATCAGTGACAGGTGGATATAGTGACAGGTTGGATACAGTGGGAGTGACATGTTATAGGTTGATGTGACAGTGGCAGTGACAGTGATTGTGGTAGTAAAATTTGTTATACACTTATATTTCATGGAGGGAGGATGGGGCAAGGAAAGGGGGTTGTATCCTCCTTCCGGTTGGTGTCAGAGAACAAAGGGAGTTGGAGCTTCCTTCTATTTGGAGCCTAATAATCAGGGGGTTGTAGCCTCCTTCTGGTTGGATCTAAAGAATTCAGGGAGTTGTATATTCCTTCAGGTTGGATCCTGTAAATAGGGGGTCATAGCCTCCTTCCAATTGTAGCAGGAGAATTGGAAAGTTGGTGCTTCTAGTGAATGTATTCTTTGATATATATAAGAAAGAATTATGTGGTTTTCTCCCATTTGGGTTTCCACATAAACTCTAGTGTACCATGTATTTGATGTGATATGTTTATGTGATGCTTCTTATGTTTATATGATCATGATATATTGAATGCAATAAATGTTGGATTACTAAGACGGGGGGTCAATCGGTAATAGAGAAATTTAATCCCTTTTCACCTTAAAGTGAAAGTGTTATATCAATGTAGCATTATCATCCAATAGTTGTAGAGTAAATAAATAATGAACAAATGAGAAATCACACACATACACAGTACACCAATGTTTTACATGGAAACCCAAAGCAGGAGAAAACCACAAAATGATTTTTTTTATATGTATTTAATAATTACATTCATTG
>SNQJ01S0029645.1:157656-175162 GCA_010110895.2 Picea sitchensis | reverse complement strand
GGAGAATCGCAAGAATACTCATTTGGGTATCGAAATTTCAACACGGCCTTGGTGATGGTGTACGGCCCATAACAAAGTGGGAGAAGATTTCGATGGGGTCCTATAAGTCTTTCTTTCTACAAGTGCAACCAAACTTTGTCTCCCACCTAAAACTTATCTGGCACTCGATGTTGATCATGGCGCTGTTTGTACTTGTCATTGGACTTCTATAGAATATCCTAAACCTATTGGCGGATGTGTTGGATCTGCTCAATGAACCTGGTGGCTTTATCAGCTTCAGTTGAAACAAGAGATGAGTCGATCGAGGTGATCGCAAGGGGAAGTGCAACATCTATGGGACCCAATGGTTGGAACCCCAACCCCACCTAAAAGGGGTTGTGGTCGGTTGAGATATGCAACGCTCGGTTGTAGATATATTGGACATAGAGAAGGCTCTCATCCCATGTGAGAGAGTGATTTGCATTATACATGTGAAGCATATGCACAAACATTCGATTTACGACCTTGGTTTGTCCATCTGTCTGGGGGTGGAAGGTCATGGATTTGGTTATCTTGGTGTCCAGCAGTGACCAGAGGCTCGACCAAAATGTGTTGAGAAATTGACTGTCCCTATCCTAGACAATGGTTTGTGGGAGTCCAAAATGTACCTAGACCCGTTCAAAAAAGATCTTGGCAGTGGCCTATGTTTTGATGCTCTTCTTGCAGGCATCCATAATCGCCATCTTAGAAAAGTGGTCAACAACCAAAAAAACGTAGTCATTTCCCCGCTTGGTGGATCGAAGGGCCGACATGTAGTCCATTGATATGGATTCCTCTGGCCTGTCAGGAGTAGGAAGAGGTGTGTACAGGCCTTGTTTCTTAGTGGTTAGTTTGGCAATAGCGCAGGCAGTTCAAGATCGAATATACTTGTTGATATCCTGTCGAAGTTTCGGACAGTAGAAATTTTTATGTACAATCGTCACTGTCTTTTCGATGCTGAAGTGTCCTGCCACCCGACTGTAGTGGGCTTCCCAGATCATCTTCGCTCGCTCTCTTGATGGAACAAAGATATGTCACAAACGACACAACAACCCATCTTGAAGATGGAAATTATCAACAACTATGTTTGCACCCAGCATTTGGTAGGTGGTGGCAACGTCCGGGTCTATCTCATAGTGTTGGGGCTATCTAGAGGTCTCCTGGCCACAAGAGTCTAGCACTGTGCTGAGTGTCGCGACTGCTGGTCTACTGAGGAAAACGACGACATGATTGGTGCTTCCTGTTTTATACTTGATGTTGAGGTGGAATTGTTGCAAGTATGTGGACCACTTTTGATGGCGGTCATTCTGTAATTTTCCTTGTGTCTACATAAACTATAGTGGCTTATGATCAGTGTGGATGACTGTCTCCTTCCCAAGAATGTAATGTCTCCACTGGTGGAAGACTTGCAAAATGGAGTACATTTCTTTGTCGTAAGTAGGGTACTTACAGATAGAATCATATAGTGTCTCACTATGATAGGCCACGGGGTGGTCGTGCTGAGTGAGAACGGTGCCCACAACACAGTCTGAAGCATCTGTCTCGATCTCAAAGGGATGCTGCATCTCTGGTAGTGAAAGTACTGGGGATGAGCACAAGTGTTGCTTCAAATCATCGAACGCTTGTTGTTGGGACTGGCCCCATGCATTTTTTTCCTTACCACCACCCCTGGTGATTTGGTTGAGGGCCCATGCAATATGGGAGAATCCCAACACAAAACTGCGGTAGAAATTGGCAAGTCCCAAGAAGCTCCAAAGATGAGTGAGTGTGGTAGGGGTTGGCTTGTCACAGATGACTTGGATCTTGGCTGGATCCAAATCTACACCATGTTGATCAATGATGTAGCCCAGTTAATGGACCCTGTCCATGCCGAAGGAGCAATTTTCCAAGTTGGTGTATAGCTCGTGCTGTCGCAGGGTGTGCAAAACCTGCTGAATATGTTGCAAGTGTTCAGCCCAAGTCTTGTTGTAAATGCGAATGTCATCCAGATACACCACTAAAAAATTATTGGTGGATGGTCAGAGGATATCATCCATCATTCTCATGAAAGTTGCCAGAGCATTTGTCAAACCAAAGGGCATGACCAACCATTCAAAAAGGCCTTCCTTTTACTTGGAGGCAGTCTTCTATACATCTGTCTATTCTATCGAGACCTGATGGTAGCCAGAATTCAGATCAATCTTACTGAAGTATTTAACCCCCGTGAGTTGATCAAGGAGGTCGTCGATTCAAGGAATCAGGTACCGGTTTTTTACTGTGATTTTATTCAGAGCCCGATAACCAATGCAGAGTCACCAGGTTCCATCTTTCTTCTGTACCAGCACGATTGGGCTCCTGCAAGGTGATGAGATGGTATGGATGTGCCCTTTGTAGAGCAGTTCTTGGATTTGTTGCTTGATCTCCTCATTCTCTAAGAGAGAGTGATGATATATTGTACCATTGGACAATGGTGCACCGAGGGTCAGATCAATGGGGTGCTTGACCTGACAGTGTAGAGGTACCCCAGTAGGTGAGGAGAATATATCTGAGTATTCTTCCACGACCTTATCTACTTTCTTCTTCTATGTGGAGAGGTCAACCGCAGAGACCTTGGATGTGGCTATGATCTTTCGCTTATTCTGAGAGATAATCACGAATAAGAAAAAATTCCCCGTCTGAGAGATGACCTTCCTACATTTCTTAGCAGAGATTAAGGAAATAACACTAGGTGGTACTGCCTCAGGTATCCTATACAATTTCTTGTTCAAAGTAATAATAGCATTATGAGGCCTAGATTCATATACAACATGACGTTTCCATAAATAAGGTTGGCCCAAAAGAACATCACAAACTTCGAGAGGTGAAAAATCACACAATACCTCGTCTTTAAAGGGCTTGATGCCATATGACAGTCGACACTGTTGACTGACGTGGAGATCGCTTCCTTGGCGGAGCCATCCAATGGTGTAGGGTTGTGGGTGAAGCATTGTGTGTAGGGCTAGCCGCTTGATGACCTCTGCAAGGATGAGGTTCTTTTGGCTACCGCTATCAATGATGAAGTGCGGTGGGGTGCCTTTTACCCAAATTTTTGAATCGAAGAGGCGCTCTCCTTCTTTTGGCTCGTCTGGTTCACCAGGTTGGATCTTGGTGGTAGCAATGGTGGCACTAGGTTCCACGTCAATGATCCGTCTTCCCAATTCTAGTTCTGGCTCAGAGACTGAATCCGCATCTGATTCAAAGGCTTTCACTTCGGCCACCAGCGACTTCTTTGAGTGACAATCAACAGTGTTATTCCAAGGGCTCTTATGGAAGTCGCACCACTTCCCGGTATATTTCTTTGTCTTTCCAGTGTCCTTCTTTTCTTATTTCTTGGACTGGTTGTCCTGATTCTTTCCATGTTTTCTCTGTCCTTTATTCTATGGGTTGGGGCTACCCTTTCCTGGCTTTTTTTGTGCAGGGTTCCTAGGCCCAAATTGCCACATCTTTTGTTTGAGCTTCTGCTCGATTTTGACAGCATATCGGTAGGCCACACCCAAGGATGAGATGTTTATAAATTCCATTTCAGTCTGGATATATCTATGCAAATCCCTGTGATACTTGAGTACCAGATGTCACTCCAAATATTTGATAACTAGCTTGGTGCTCAAGGTATGGAAGATATTTGTGAAATCCGGCACTGCTTGGTCTCTTTCTTGTCGGAGTGTGGTCCATTTGGTATATAAGTCATCATAACTTCTGACAGGGTAGTATTGTTCTTGAATAACATCCCTGAAGGAATCCCAGGTGGCCGTGACTATAAATAATGAGGGTTCCTCTGATTCCTTTTTCTCACAGAACATTTCCCACCAATCTTTGACATGGGGGATGGCTTTGAGGAGTGCAAAAGTAATCTTTTCTCTATTTGAGAAGTTATGGATAGAAAAATACCCTTCTAGCAAATTCAACCACTTGTCTACAACATCTGTGTCTATATGACCTTCAAATATAGGAATATCGAAGTTTATTTTTACCTTGAAGGGGTTGGTGCCTCTGCTCGAAGAAGATGCCTCGCCTGTTGGTAGTCACTGAAGGATTTGGGTGAAACTATCCATCATCTTGTTCCTATGTTGCATGAGGGATTCCTCAATCAACGGTTTGAAAGGATATCCTGTCCCGTCATCTTTCTTTTCTCCTTCCATGAGAGGTCACTTTGGCATGCGAGATCTTTTGTCCTCAAGAGAAACAAGCTCAAGACCCAACTCTTTGTACTCAGACCTCGTTGGGGACATGCATTAAGACGACAAGGAAAAGACCGCTCTGATACCACTGATCCAGATTTTATGAGAAGAATAAAATGAATACAAATTATTAACAGATTCTTAACACAAAATAACAGAGATACAATAAAACTGGTTTTCTATTCATTAATAAAATAAGTTCAAACTGTAAAATGGAGCGGAAACAAGCTTCTTGGAATGGTGGTGGCTTATCTCTGAGAAGAGATGTGACGGTTGTGCTCATTTGCAAGAAGATGATTACAATGAGGCTCTCCATGAATTTTACAATAAACAGGAATTCCAAAAACCCTAGACATCCAAAAACCTAACCCTAGGTGATGAAGCGCCAAAAGTCATGTGGGCCCCATTTGGGTAAGTTAGTACATTAACTTCCCGGGGTTGTAACTTTTGCATACGATCTTTGTTTTAGGTGTGTGATAGCCCATTGGAAAGGAATCATTGAGGAGATTCATTTTGGAGCCTCAATAAGTTCATATGATATCATCGAGAAGCTCTATCTAAAAAAACCTTCATTTAGGCCCTCAAAATGGCCCCGGAAGTGAAAACTGCTAAAAATAGTAAATTGTCAAAATTGCCAGAAAACTATTTTGAGCCAGTTGGAAAAGGTGGGTGGCCACCAATATCCATCTGAATCAGATATGTATTGCATAGGATGAAAGATTCAACATCATAAGGGAAGCTCATTCTTCTCTTATTGTTGGCCACTTTGGTGTAGGCAAGCTAATGGCTATTTTTCAAAGGTATTATTATTGGCCTAAAATGAATGAAAGTGTTTCAAGATATGTAAGAGGATGTTATTTATGTTCCACAAGTAAGACTAGCAATAGAAATTTGGGTTTGTATACTCCACTTACAGTTCCTTCTCGTCCTTGGGAAAGCATTTTCATGGAATTTGCAGGAGGTCTACCTATGTCTAAAAAGAATCATGATTATCTTTATGTTGTGGTTGACCATTTCAGCAAAATGTGTATTTTTATGCCTTGTAAGAAGCAGGTTATAGTTGAACAAACGACACAAATTTTCTTTCAACATGTTTGGGTACATTTTGGGTTGCCCAAATCCATTATTTTTTATCGAGATTCTTGATTTATTGGGAACTTTTGGTCAAGCTTATGGGAACTCATGGACACCAAGATGAAAAAGAGCACAACTTTTCATCCACAAACCAATGGTCAAACATAAGTGGTGAATAGAATAGTAGTATATATTCTTTGTGGTTATTACAACAAGCATCCTAATCTTTGGGATGAGCACCTACACTACATTCAACATGCTTACAGTCGAGCTAAGCACTCTTCGACTCAAACATCTCCATTTGAGGCATGTTTTGGTTATTTTCCAAAATCTCCTTTAGATTTTATCTTTAGGAAAGATATTTCTATTGATGGTCAATATGCCATTGATAGAGAAAAGAAGTTCATTGAACAAATTCAATTGGTGCATCAAATGGTACAAGAACAGTTGGAAAAGAGCCAACCCAAGTATAAGACAAGACATGAAAAGCATCGTGTTGATCACAGTTTCCAAGTTGGAGATGAAGTTTGGATTTACATTAGAAAAGAGAGGCTTAAAGGAGAAGGTAAAAAACTGAAACCAATTAGATATGGACCTTTCAAGATTCTTGAAAAGATTGGTAACAATGCTTTCTGTTTGGATTTTCCTCCTTATATGCAAATGTATGCAGTTGTTAATGTTGAGAATTTGAGATTGTATGAGCCTCCTTTGATTGATGATCAAGGAGATCATGTTCATATTCCTTCTATAGATGATTTATCGCCAGAATATATTTCAAAACTGCATGAAGATACAATCCTTGACATGAGGATGAGAACTTCAAAATGAGGGAATGTGGAATACCTTCGAGTTGGTCTTAAAGTCACAAATCCAAGCAAGGAAAAATGGATTGAGGTTGGAAAGGTGAGTGAATTGTACCAACCTCATATTGAAACAGACTGAAAGTAGTATTTTGAAGATCCAAAAGCTTCCCAATGGGGAGGAGTGATCTAGGGGATCAAAATATGCTTAAAATCAAAGTGCTCAGAATTGCTTCAAAATAGACTCATGCATAGGTATCATCCTCATGATCCCAAAAAAACTTCAATGGGTTCAAATGAACATCGTATGCAAGAGATATCGTGTTCTATCCACTTTTCCAAACAGGTAAAATTTTGTTGACTGTACAATCCGTACAGTGATGATGTGGCAGGGCCATACTACTGATGTTGCAGGGTCGTACTGGTGGCATGGTAGGTGTGTTGGCATAGTACGTGGACCAGTCAGGTTATGACATGTGGTGTGTAGGTGGACCAATGGTATGGTGCCACATGGCCAAGACACGGGCTCCCACATGGCACCCCACCGTGGTGTAAAAGGTTTTTTTCGCCTCCACAGGTTTTGAACCCACAACCTTCGGGCGTGGGAATGACTTGGCATAGGTTGGGTTACCATATTTGCTGCCACATGTTCCTTACACCATATGCTTCAAAATTTATTTTAACTTTGAACTATGTTTCATCCGGGTGCGGAAAGGGCCAGGGCTAAGCCCCAACCCTTGGTATCGACCTTATAGCATTCTAATCAAGGGAATGGGGACCATAGGTGTCGACCCACAGACACTTTGCACCACACATGACCACCATATGTGCGGGAATTCCAACGGTCAGCTAGGACATGGCAATATGGCACCCATGTGACCAAAACCTCCCTCCGTTTAGGCTCTTATCCCTCTAACTCTTCGACAAAATGCCTAAATTTGTAGGATGCACATGGGTTTTGGGTTTAGGCACAGGAAATGCCCAGAAGCTAGGTTCAGTTCACACAGGTGTGTTTTGTAGGAACAGAGACAACAAATAATTGGGAAAACTTCCAAGAAGGGATTCCAAATTATTTTTTGGCCAAACCAGGTGCAGGAAGAGCCCATATAGGGGTTTTTGTACGTTTTCGAGCCATTGAAGACATCAATTTTTCATTTTGAGCATTGTAAAGCACTGATTTTGACACTTTCGTGAGAATTAATGAAAATGATCAATTGGAAGTTGGACCAGGAGATGTATCCCAAGAGAAGGGTCAAATCCTTTATCATTTTGTTGTGTTAATGTGTTTATTTTTATGGTTGTTTATGATTGTTTATGTTGCTCATGATTAAGTAAAAAATAATTAGTTTTTATGTGTTAGTAACTTGATCCTATTAGCCAAGCACATATAAATTTCACTTGCAATTTTAAGGAGACTTAAGCCTTTTCATTTTCATATCGCCTTTCCAATGAGCTATCCTGCGCCCCAAAAAAAGATCATATGCCAAAGTTACGCCCATGGGAAGTTGATACACCAAACTACCCAAAACGAGGTCCACAAAACTGTTGGCTTTTCATATTATAGGGTTAGGGTTTTTTATTTTATTTATGTTAAAAAGGCATTTAGAGCCTCATTGTAATCATCTTCTTGCGAATGTGAGTGATCGTCACATCTCTTCTCAGAGATAAGCTTCCACCATTCTAGCTAGTCTTTCACTATGTATTTCTACAGTTTTTTACATTTCTCTCATTAATAGAAATTGTGTATTACTGTATATATAGGCCTCTTCTTATATATCTGATATATCTTTGTTATGGTATTGGCTCTCTTTCAATATCTCTGTATATTTCAGTGTTATATCTCCACTTTCATTTCATGCCGAAAATAATCTGGATCACCCTCTTGCTGGGAGAATCCTATGGACACAAATCTCTATGAATGGTCCTAGGGAGGTTATTCCTACTTACTGGATCATGAGGGATGAATCCTTCTAAACTCTATCTCCTTTTGAGATGTTACTTGGTGGGTCGACTGCCTCACCATTGTGGAGCCATCTTCTCCTCATGATATGGCTCATCAATCCTATATATATTTGCATTCTACAAAGTGTCATGTCACCATACTAGTCTCTTCCTAGTTACTACAATTATTCTGGGTAAGCCCTTCTGGCTCTACTAACTCTTCCTAATTATCTGAAGAGTGATCAGCTCCACTAGAGGTATTTTTTCTATCATCTTTGGAGCCTTCTACTCCTCATGATCTGTCTCCATATGAGATGTTTTGTATCTAGAAAAAGTAGCTTCTTCTTCTTCTTCAGTACATGGATGTGTATGGTCGTGTATACAATATTCTTATCTGCACAGTCTGCTCCATGTCTCAAACTAGATACCATCTAATATGTTTCTACCTGCAGCTGTCACTATAGCTTCCTTGAAGGTTATCACATGTGACCTGCCCAGAACAAGAACAACAAGGGAGGAACAACAAACAAGAATAATATTATTTATAATAATAAAAACAATAGTGAGAAAAATCATCACAATAGCTCCTTCAAAGATATCACCTGTGACCTCCCTGGAGAAAGAGAAAAAAATAATAAATACAATAATAAGCAATGAGAGCAACACTCTTCTAGTGTTGTGATCAATCATTCCTCCATGGTAACCTAGAAACAAAACAAGAAGTTTCTCCTAGATGAGATGTTAGCTATATATAGTAAATAATTGCACTTAATAATTTTTCTTTAATAATGTCTACGATCATTCATGCCACTTAATAATTTGTCTTTAATTCAAGGTCTGCATAAAAAAAAATGAACAAGGCTTTCTTCCAACACTTTACAAACAATAATTTCATCAAATACTTTTTCGTGAGAAATTTCATTGAACATGTGGCAAGCATCCTTGGAATAAATATCATCACTATCTATCTTGGAAATAATAGCCTATGGTTTTCTACCAATGGTCCAACTATAGAGTTGTTCATAGAAACATTCTGACCTATACCCTACGAAAGGAAAAAAAAATTGGTTTGCAAAATCCGAAGATCTTATGTTACATCCATCTGTTCTACTTCAAGATCAAGTGTTGTACTAAGAGATAATAGAAACCCAATGGAAGTCAATTTTTCAATTGGAGATAAAATCTCACCAAATTCTTCTCCCTCCACTTGGGAATATCCTTTTTCTACTAGGTGAGCCTTGTACTTCTCCACTTTATATTTTGCGTCGATCTTCTTCTTGAAAACCCATATGCTATCAATATTTTTTCTTACATCAAGAAACTTGACTAAGTCCCATGCCTCATTTTTCTCTAAGACCTACATTTCTTCAACTGTGGCTTTTTTCTAGAGTTTACCCTCCTTAGAATTAATTGTCTCTCTAATTCAAATAAAAAAAAGGTAGAAATCAAATCTAGTGGACTATACCTTTCTAGTTTCCCTCTTACTCTAAAATATTGCCACAAGACCAAGGTTTGCATCCCTCCTTTTCATATAACTCATAGTAACTCATCTTCATCACTTGAGTCAAATTATCCACTCTCCAAATCAAACTCTATTTTATCTATTTCTTCTTCTCTTAGTTCATATTCATGCTCAAGAGTACTTTTAACTTCTTTGAAGGTCACATCACAACTATACATAGTCTTCCCTAGTACTAAATTCCAAATTTTGTAGCCTTTCACTTCATATTTATAACCAATGAAGATACATTTCACTACTTTATTGTCCAAACCACTCATTTTCTCCTTTGAAACATACACATAAGCATCACAACAAAAAACTATAATATGTACAAGAGAGGGTTTCTTACCAATACATGCCTCATACGGAGTCTTATCAACCAAAGATAATGTATGTGATTAGTTCATCAATTAACATGCAATATACACTGCCTCTGCCAAGAATTTCTCACTACAAGGAAAACACCTTGTAGTGAAGGTTTTTACAGAACCTCCCCAAGAAAATCATCCCTTATATATTTATAGTGGAGGTTTTTAGTAGAGGTGGATGAACAAAGGTTCTTGGCATTATTAGTCACTTAAAAGTTGTCTTCAATTCATGGTCTGCATCAGATAAAAATTAACAACACTTTCTTCCAACACTTTACAAACAAAAAATTTATCAAATACTTTTTAGTGAGAAATTTCATCTAACACTTGGTAAGAATCCTTAGAATAAAAACATCGACAGTCTCTATATTTGAAATAATAGCCTACTTCCAATGGTTCAACCATAGATTTATTCATACCGATACTGTGACCTATACCCTATGAAAGGAAAAAAACATTGGTTTGCAAAATACCTAGATCCAATGTTACATCAATTTGTTCTACTTCAAGATTAAATGTTGTAGTAAGAGACAATAGAAACCCAATGGAAGTCAATTTTACAATAGGAGAGAAAATATCACCAAAGTCTATTCCCTCCACTTGGGAATATCCCTTTTCTACTAGGTGAGCCTTGTACTTATCCATTGTGCCTTTTGCATTGATCTTCTTCTTGAACACCCATATGTTATCAATATATTTTCTTCCATCAAGCAACTTGACTAATTCCCAGGCCTCATTTTTTTCCAAGTCCTGGATTTCTTCAACTATGGATTTCTTCCATAATTTACCCTCCTTATAATCAATTATCTCTATAATTGGAAATAAAAAGAAAGGTAGAAATACAATCTAACTCATAGTAACTCATCTTCTTCCCTCGAGTCAAATTCTCCACTCTCCAAATCAAACTCTATTTTCTCTAGTTCTTCTTCTCTTGGTTAATATTCATGATCAATAGTACTTTTAACTTCTTTGAAATTCACATCACAACTATAAATAGTATTCTTTATTACTAAATTCCAAATTTTGTAGCCTTTTACTCCATTTTTATAACCAATGAAGATACATTTCACTACTTTCTTGTCCAAATTACTCATTTTCTCCTTTGAAAATGCACATAAGAATCACAACAAAAAACTATAAGATGTAAAAGAGAGGGTTTCTAACAAATCCATGGCTCATAAGGAGTCTTACCAACCAATGCTAATGTAGGTGATTATTTGATCAAATACATGCAATATATATCACCTCTGCCAATAATTTCTCACTACAAGGAAAACAACTTGTAGAGGAGGTTTTTATAGAACCTCCCCAAATAAATCATCCCTTATCTGTTTATAGTGGAGGTTTTTAGTAGAGGAGGTTGATAAGAGGTTTTTACTGAGGCTTCTACACCAGTGCACCTCCATAGTAAGAATGCATCAGTTCCCTCAAAAACATAATGAATCGATGCTTACAAAATAAATCCCATCGACAACCGTTATTAATATAAAATGCTAAAATTCTGTAGGGTGTATAACAGTCAGTGATGGAGTGTACTGTTAAGGGACTCCATTATGTGAAGTCATTGGTTTGAAACCATCGATTAGCCTTGTATGTCACGTGAGGGGCCTCATTGGCATGCCTGGGGTTATAGTTGATGTGTATTATTTTGAGAAGGAAATGAAGGAAGAAATATAACTGAGATATAACAATGAAATACACAAAAGTATGGAAGAGAACACAAAAATATAGTGAAACCCAACTTCTATTACTGAATAAGATAGAAAACATTGTAGAACACAAACTGAAAAAATGGGGTAGCTTATCCTTAAAAAGAAAGAGATGTTGGCTACGCTTCATTCACAAGAAGCTTTACATCACACTCCATTGCATGCTTAAAGGGCCTCCTTCACTTCAATTATATATGAGAGAGTGAGAGGAGAACAATTCCCATGATGCATGTGGGATAAATCGTACTTATTTTATAAAATTCCATAGGCATGTAAAATAGTAGGACTTCCTGAGAGGTCACCCATCCCGGTACTAGTCTATCCTGAGAGCGCTTAACTGTG
Source organism: Picea sitchensis (assembly GCA_010110895.2). NCBI lineage: Eukaryota > Viridiplantae > Streptophyta > Pinopsida > Pinales > Pinaceae > Picea > Picea sitchensis. Next base: position 163,213 of record SNQJ01S0029645.1, on the reverse strand, counting down.
GATTTCTATTGGGATCCGATGCATTAACGTTATGATGTAGGCATGTACATAAGACCACTGGGAAATCATTAAACGATGCATGCAATTAACAAATGAATATGACATTCCATTCCATTCCCCATCAAAAGGGTGAATATCATGGTTTATCAGAACCACAGGCTCAAAATGGTGATTCAATGAAAGAGGTGGATGACCATTGAGATCCATCTAGATCATTCCTCCCCCCTTAGGAAGAAATGGTCCCCATTGCGTCAAGTTCCCTTCCAAGATGGGGAGAATTCTACTAAATCTGAATCTTGGTGAACTACTTGCCTTGTTGAAGAAGTTATCTTGCTTAGCTTGTTGAAGGATGTCATGAACCTGTTGTTGGAGGGGTTAGATCCGTTCAACCAATCTAGTTTCATGATCTACCTGAGTGTGGGAGGAATTTATCGGTGAAGATGCAACATGAAGAGTATGAATGGTTATGTTATAACCTTTCTTGACTGGGCAGTGTGGAGGCAGCCCTGTAGGTTAAACAAAAACATCTTAGTACTCGTCTACAATCTTTTTGATCTTCTTATGTTGGATAGAAAGGTCTTGGGTTGAGGCTACAGTGGTTGCAATGTCCTTCTGTTCACCTTCTACTCTGATTGTGAAGAGGCTAAACTTTTCAGTATGAGAGATTACTTTGTGGCATTGTTTTGGAGGGACAATAGTCAAAACTACCTCTAGTATCTGGTATAGTTGACCCCCTAGAGTAACAATGACACTACAGGGTTGAGACTTATAAATAGCATGGTGCCTCTGCATATATGGTTGGCCTAATAGAACATCACATACTTCTAGTTGGGAAACATCACACAATACCTCATCCTTGAAGGGCTTGATGTCATAGGATAGGTGACATTGTTGGCTGACACAAAGATCTTGACCCTGGTGAAGCCACCCGATGTTTTATGGCTGTGGGTGTGGTGTTGTTTTCAAATCCAACTGCTTGAAAACCTTCGCTGAGATGATGTTCTTTTAGTTGTCTCTATCAATAATAAAATGCAGTGGAATACCCCTCACCCAGATATGTGAATGGAAGAGTCGCTCCCCCTCCTTAGGATCCTCTTCTGGTTGGATTGTTGCAATTGTGATAGTAACAGTGGGTTCTTCATCAATGATCTATCTCCTTTCATTATTTTCTGAATCAGGGTCCAAGTCAAGGTTCAACTCTTTGTCTTTGAGCTCGAACACCAATACATCAGTGTTGTTCCAAGGGTTGTTGTGGAACTCACACCACTTTCTAGTGTCTTTCTTAGACTTCACGTTACCCTTATTTGTCTACATTTGAGACTGGCTCTCTTGAGTTTGGACTTCCTTGCTATGTCCATGCTTCTCCCACTTAATTTGTTGCTTGAATTTCTGCTCAATTTTGACTACATATCGATAAGCAACTCCCAATGAGGATATGTCCAAGAAATCCATCTTTGATTGGATGTACCTATGTAGACCATTGTGGTACTTCAAAACAAGGTGTCGCTCAGTGTCTTTTATACCCAGCTTTGAGCACAAGGTATGAAAGATGTTTGTGTACTCCGACATAGTCTGGTCTCTTCTCTGATGCAGAGTTTTCCATCTCATGAATTGGTCATCATAGTTTCCGACAGGGTAGAACTCCTCCTTTAGGGAATCTACAAAGGCCACCCAAGTGGGTTCTCTCCCAAATAGTGTATATTCATCCATGGTGTACCTCTCCTAGTAACCTTCCCATGAAGCTCTGACATGGGGAAGGTATTTAAGGAGCGTGAAGGTGACATTTTCACTATCGAAAAATATTTGGATAGAGTAATAACCTTCTAGCAGATTAAACCGTTTTTCTAGAGAATCTACATCTATCTAGACTTCAAACGAGGGGATATCAAAATTGACTTGTACCTTGAAGGGTGTCGCACTTATAAAATGTTTTCTAGTTGAAGATGCCTTGGTTTTCTCCATCGATAGTCTTCGAAGGATCTGAGCAAAGTGTCCATCATCTCGTTCCTTTGTCGCATGAGGGATTCCTCGAGTAACATCTTGAAATGACCTCCTTCTCTATCATCTCTCTTTTATTCTACCATGGGAGGTCTCTTGGGATAGAGAGAGTGGTTGTCCTCAAGCGGAACTAGCTTGAGACCCAAATCTCTCTATCGTGACCTCATCAAAGACCTTCTCTGAGAAATGACAAGGAGAAGACTACTCTGATACCATTGATCCAGATTATTTTGAGAACAACATGAAGGAATAAATATAACCAATATATAACAATGAAATACACAAAAATATGGAAGAGAACATAGAAATATAGTGAAACCCAACTTCTATTACTCAATAAGATAGAAAAACATTGTAGAACACAAACTAGAAAAATGGGGTAGCTTATCTCTAAAAAGAAAGAGATGTTGGCTACACTTTATTCACAAGAAGATTTACGTCACACTCCATTGCATGCTTAAAGGGCCTCCTTCACCTCAATTATATATGAGAGAGTGAGAGGAGAACAATTCCCATGATGCATGTGGGATAAATCAGACTAAGATTATAAAATGACATAGGCATGTAAAATAGTAGGACTTCCCAAGTGGTCACCCATCCTAGTACTACTCTATCCTGAGCATGCTTAACTATGAATTTCTAATGGGATCCGATGCATTAATGCTATGTTGTAGGAATGTACATAAGACCACTAGGAAATCATTAAATGATGCATGTAATTAACAAATGAAGATGGCATTACATTCCATTCCCCATCAAAAGGGTGAATATCATGGTTTATCAAAACCATAGGCTCAAAATGGTGATTTAGTGGGAGAGGTGGATGGCCACTGAGATCCATATGGATCAATAGTGGTAGCATTCGAATAACATGACCATGTGTTGTGCGAGTAACACACGATTAGTTGCGGATTTTCCCACTCAAAAACATATATATATAATGCTAAAATATAATTTTCATTTTTAAAAAGTAAAATGCATACCAACGCTCTTGGATAACAAGAGTGCACGGGGGCGTCTGCAATACTAGTGCACAAGAAGAATATATATATATATATATATATATATATATATATAGTAGAATTTTTTAATATTTGCCGAAAAATACAAGTGGTGTGTTACGTGGGACATAATGCACCGGTGCGTCCAATTATGTGGTGCAGTGCAATAGGGTAAAATAAACAAAAATTACCATACCAATTTTCATTATTACATTTCCTTCTATGCTTCTAGCCTCTTACACAAGCATCTGTGCTCACCTTCCTTCTTTGATCGCCTTGTTTGCAGTTCTCTATAGTGTTGCTTCCTCAGTGCCATTGTAGATTCCATATATTTTCCAATTTTGGAAATATTCCAAAAAAATAATTTTTCCTTTATGAGAAAACCATGTCTCCTTGCATGAGAAGAGACAAGGTAAATTATTTGTTAGCTCCTTGTTTTAATTTTCATCAAAGTAAAATTTAAAATTGGCCCTAAATTTAGCATTTTTTTCTGATTTTTAAAAAATTCTATGTGATGTGCTTCACATGTTCGGCTCACCCTGGACATTGTGCATCCTATGAATTCACAGGAAGCACCGCCCATGGTGCACCCATCAATTTACATGAAGATTGTGAGAAGTGCGTAAAACATTACTAGACACATCATAAAACACTAAGCATTGTGCACAAGAAAGCTACAATTCTTGTTCCTTTGTCTAAGAAGAGACTTTTTTTGCATAATAAATCTACCGGTGTGTTCTAAGAACTTGAATGCACCAATGTTCCTTTCCTAACCAAACACCCCATGATTGGTGTGTTATTAAATACAACACACTACTAGACGAGACAGTGCAAAACCGATGCGTTATATGGAATAACCACACTGATGAAACACATAGAAAAACATGTGTAAAACTTATCATACCCATGCATTTAGTGAATAACTGGTGCAGGTGGATATTGGTGGCCACCCACCTATTCCAACTGGCTTCTCGTGTCCATTTTTTTGTTCAACGTGTTCTTCTGTAATTATTTGTAATTGTGGGTTCTACACTTCTAGGGTTATCTGAATCCCCACACATCCTCTAAGTGGATATGGGTGGCCTCTCGCCTAATCCAACTGCCTTATTTTGTATGTTTTCATGTCAGCACATATTGTTGTACTTCTAGGGTTGTTTTTTGGCCATAAACATTGTTTTTTTTTATCGCCACAGTCAAACTCTAGATGGAGTTAGAGTTTGAAGGCAAACTATGTATTTCTATGAAAGACCTTTCCAACGGGCTATCGCGTGCCTAAAACGGAGGTCGTATCCAAAAGTTATGACCCTGGGAAGTTGAGGTATCAAATTACACCAACTTACCCATAGGGCCCACATGACTTTTGGCATTTCACCTTCAAGGGTTAGGTTTTTGGATATCTATGATTTTGGAAGTCATGAGTAATATCAAAAAGGCCTCTGGAGCCTCCTTGTAATCCATTCTACTCAAACACATGTGTGTAGTATCCACATATCTTCTCGGATATAGATACCACCATTCAAGAAAGATTTTTCAGTTCTGTAGTTTTACAGTTTCAACCTATTTCATTATTTAATAGAAGATATTGTTCACTGGATATTTGTGTTGTTCTTCATATATCTATGTTTATTGTATTCAATTTGTTAATCAGTTCGTTCTACTCCTAAATCTGGATCAGTGGTATCAGAGCGGTCTACTCTTCATTTATTTTTCTTCGTGCACGTCCCCGACAAGATCTGGGTACAAGAATTTGGGACTCGAACCAATCGAGCCATTACAATATCGGTCATGCCGAGCCTAAAAACAACCTATGGGGGATGAAAAGAAATATGATGGAGCAAGAGATCCTATTAAAACATTGCTGGAGGAATCCCTCACGTGACAAAAGAACGAAATGATGGACAAATTTGCGCAGATCCTTCACCGGTTGCCCATAGGAGAAGCATCTTCATCAAGCGGCCATGCAACCCTCTTCAAGGTACATGTAAATTTTGATATTCCATTATTTGAAGGACTGATAGATGCGGATGTTGTAGATAAATGGTTGAATCTGCTTGAAGGATATTTTTCGGTCCACAATTTTTCTAATAGGGAAAATATCACTTTTTCACTCCTCAAGGTCATTCCCCATGTTAAATATCGGTGGGCTACTTACTCTGAGCAAAGGGTCGTGGAGGAATCTACAATGTTTGTGGTGGCCCCTACATGGGATTATTTTCAGGATGCCATTAAAGAACAATACCACCCTGTTCGAAGCTATGAGGACCAATACACCATATGGACCACCCTACGTCAAGAAAGGGACCAGACAGTACCATATTTCACCAATATTTTCCATACCGTAAGTAGCAAATTGGGTATCAAAGACTTTAAGCGTCATCTAGTGCTCAAATACTATAGTTGTTTGCATAAATACATTAAACATAAATGGAATTCCTGGACATCACCTCATTGGGCATGACTTATAGATACGTTGTCAAGATTGAGAATAAATTTAAGCAGAAAAGGTGACAGTTTGGATCTGCAAACCCCTCATAGCTAAAACAAGGAAAAGGCATCCC
>SNQJ01S0029645.1:146540-157606 GCA_010110895.2 Picea sitchensis | reverse complement strand
CCATGCAACCCTCTTCAAGGTACATGTAAATTTTGATATTCCATTATTTGAAGGACTGATAGATGCGGATGTTGTAGATAAATGGTTGAATCTGCTTGAACGATATTTTTCGGTCCACAATTTTTCTAATAGGGAAAATATCACTTTTTCACTCCTCAAGGTCATTCCCCATGTTAAATATCGGTGGGCTACTTACTCTGAGCAAAGGGCCGTGGAGGAATCTACAATGTTTGTGGTGGCCCCTACATGGGATTATTTTTAGGATGCCATTAAAGAACAATACCACCCTGTTCGAAGCTATGAGGACCAATACACCAGATGGACCACCCTACGTCAAGAAAGGGACCAGACAGTACCATATTTCACCAATATTTTCCATACCGTAAGTAGAAAATTGGGTATCAAAGACTTTAAGCGTCATCTAGTGCTCAAATACTATAGTTGTTTGCATAAATACATTAAACATAAATGGAATTCCTGGACATCACCTCATTGGGCATGACTTATAGATATGTTGTCAAGATTGAGAATAAATTTAAGCAGAAAAGGTGACATTTTGGATCTACAAACCCCTCATAGCTAAAACAAGGAAAAGGCATCCCCAACACACACAGCAAGGGACCAAGTCAAGATCCATGCCCTTAGGACAACCAGTCCAAGTCGAAACACAATAAGGGCAATGAGAAGATGAAGAAGGACACAGGAAAATGGTGTGAGTACCATAAAATTCCTTGGCACAACACCAAAGAATGTCGCTCCAAGCAGTCCCTCATGACCGAGCTGAAGGCTTCCGATTCAAAGGTCAATTCTGATTCTGAGTCAAATATTGAAGGAGAGAAAACAATTATCGATGTTGAACCCAATGCCACTATCGCTACCACCAAATTCTGGCCAAGAGAACCAAAATAAAAAGAGGAAGGGGGATGCCTCCTTCACTCGCAGATGTGGGTAAAGGGGGCTCCACTTCATTTCATTGTCTATAGAGGTAGTCAGAAGAACCTGATTTCAACAGAGGTTGTCAAGTGGTTGTACCTACCAGCAACACCACACCCGCAGCCCTACACCATCGGTTGGCTTCGCCAAGGAAGAGATCTTTGTGTCAGCCAATAGTGTCATCTTCCCTATGGAATCAAGCCTTTCAAAGATGAGGTACTATGTGATATTTATCCCCTTGATTTTTGTGATGTTCTTTTAGGAAAACCATATTTATGGAAGAATCATGTTGTGTATGAGTCTAGACCCTGCAGTGTTATTATCACTTTGGGTAGACAATTGTACAGGATCCCAGACGTAGCACCGCATACTGCTATTGCTTTAATCTCTGCTAAGAAATGAAGTAAGGTCATTTCACAGACCGGGAATTTCATATTCTTTGTGGTCCATGCTCATAGTAAGAATAGGTTCACTACCACATATGTGGCCTCTACACAGAACCTCTCTCTATAGAAGAAGAAATTCGATGGGATCGTGGAAGAATAGAGATATATCTTCTCCTCACCTACAGGGGTACCAACACACTTCCAATTCAAGCATCCAATTGATCTAACCCCTGATGCACCTCTACCTAATGGACCAATCTATCAATGCTCATTGATGGAAAATGATGAAATCAACCATCAGATCCGAGAGCTTCTTCAAAAGGAGCACATCAGACCCAACTCCTACCCTTGTGGAAGCCCGATTATATTGGTGCAAAAGAAGGATGAGACTTGGCAACTCTTCATTTATTAGAGATCCTTCAAAAAAATCATAGTCAGGAACCACTACCCCATTCTCAGGATTGATGACCTTCTTGACCAACTCAAGGGGGGAAATTTCTTCAGCAAGATCGACCTAAATTCTGGCTACCACCAGGTTCCCATTGAACCAAATGATGTATGGAAGACAACCTTAAAGTCTAAAAAAGGTCTCTACGAATGGCTAGTCATGCCCTTTGTCTTAACAAATGCACCAGCCACTTTCATGAGGTTGATGGATGATGTATTGAGACCCTTCACCAATTCCTTTATGGTAGTATATTTGGATTACATCATCATCTTCAAAAGAACGTGAAAGAGAACATGCGACATATTCAACAGGTTTTGAGCACTCTGCGACAGCACAAGATTTATGCCAACTTGGAAAAATTCTCTTTTGGCAAGAAAAATATCCAATACTTGGGATACATTGTTGATGAGCATGGGGTACATGTTGATCCAAATAATATCCAAGTCATCCATGACTAGCCAGCCCCGACCACACAGACTGATATTCAGAGCTTCTTGGGACTAGCCAACTTCTATCGACGGTTCGTGTTCGGATTCTCCCATATTACATGGTCCCTTAGCCAGGTTACCAAGGGAGCTGGTAGGGATAAGTTCATGTGGGGGAAGGAGAAACAAAGAGCATTCGATAATCTGAATAATCACCTATGCTCATCTCCATCACTTTCCTTTCCTGATATGAAGCAATCATTTGAGATTGATATTGATGCACCTGACTATGTTGTGGGCACATTTCTCACTCGGCACGAGCATCCAGTGGAATACCATAGTGAGACACTCTCTGATACTATTCAAAAATACCCCACATATGACAAGGAAATGTATTCCATTGTACAATCCTGACGTAAATGGAAACATTACATTCTAGGGAAAGAGACGATCATACACACCGATCACAAGCCTTCACAGTTCATGCATACATATGGGAAATTGCAGAACGACCACCATAAGAAGTGGTCCACCTACCTACAACATTTCCATATCAACATCAAGTATAATACATGTATCTCCAATCATGTCACTGACTGCCTTAGTCGACCTCCTCTGTCTTCACTCACCGCTATGCTCCATTCCTGTGGACATGAAGCATCTGAGTGGCCCCAACTTTATCAACAAGATCATGACTTCTCCACCAACTATCAGCTCTTGGGTATAGGTGCAACTACACCGATTTTTACATTCAGGACAAACTCTTTCACCACCTGGGCCATCTCTATGTTCCTACAAGCGAGCGTGCAAAGATGATTTGGGAAGCTCACTACAGTCGGGTGGTAGGACATTTTGGCGTAGAGAAAATTGTGGTCCTTCTTTAGAAACATTTCTATCGGCCAAAACTTCGACAGGATGTCTGCAAGTATATCGGATCTTACATTGTCTGTGCCATTTACAAGCCAACCATCAAGAATCAAGGATTATGCACCCCTATTCCTATTCCTGAGAATCCTTGGGAATCCATCTCAATGGATTACATGTCTGGTTTATCATCCACCAAGCAAGGAAATGACTACGTGTTTGTGGTCGTTGATCAGTTTTCGAAGACGACCATCCTCAGCGCCTGTAAGAAGAATGTCACAATGGCAGATACTGCCAAACTATTCTTCAAATGAGTGTGGGTCCACTTTGGGATACCACAAACCATCATCTTCGACCGAGACAACAAGTTCCTTAGTACATTTTGGTCGAGTCTCTGGTCTCTGTTGGACACCAAGCTCACAAAATCCATTGCTTTCCACCCCCAAACCAATGGAAAAATAGAGGTTGTTAATCAGATGATTGTGCACATTTTTTTCATGTACAATTATAAGAATCCATGTACATAGGAAGAGAGTCCCCCATATGTCCAACACAGATACAACAAATCTCTCCATAGTTCCACTGACCATATCCCATTTCAGGTGGGTCTGGGATTCCAACCCTTGGGACCCATTGACGTTGCACTTCCTCTTGCTACCGCACAGGCAGACTCTTCCCCCAATCAGTCTGTGATTGAAAAATCCACTAGATTCATTGAGAGGATTCACAACATCCACCAACATGTCCAGAAGATTTTTCAAAAATCCAATGCTAAGTACAAGCAACGCCATGATCAACACAGGGTACCACACCAGTTTCAGGTTGGCGACAAAGTTTCGTTACATTTGCAGAAGGATTTTCTCACCGGGCCCCATCAGAATCTTCGCCCACTTCGTTATGGGCCTTACACTATCACCAAGGCTGTGGGTAGCAATTATTTTGAGCTCATCACTCCACCCTTCCTTGGCATGCATCCAATATTCAATGTGGACCTCCCTTGGCCATATTTTCCACCATTAATTGACACCTATGAGATTGTAGAACAACTGAAACCAATAGAGCTCAACCCTGATTGCAAGGAAAAAGAATCCACTAATCATATAGCAGACATAGAAGTCAAGGGCACTCGCCAATAGAGGATCCAACTTTATTGGGTTGTCAAGGCAGGGCAACTCCTACACCAAGGAAAGTGGCTCACCTGGGGCCAAATCTAGCAGCATTTTCCTCACCTGATCGGGGAAATCAATGCAATGGAGACCATTTCTTCCTAAGGAGGGAGGATTGATCCAGGTGGATATTGGTGGCCACCCACCTATTCCAACTGGCTCTTCATATCCATTTTTTTGTTCAACATGCTCTTATGTACTTCTTTGTAATTGTGGGTTCTACACTTTTGGCGATTTATGAAGCCCCACACATCCTCCAGGTGGATATGGTTGGCCTCTCGCCTAATTCAACTGGCTTATTATGTATGTTTTCATGTTAGCACATCTTTTTGTACTTATAGGGTCGTTTTGGGGCCCTAAACGTTGTTTTTGTTTGCTCGCCACAATCAAACTCTCAACAGAGTTAGAGTTTGATAGTATAATGTGTAGCTCTGTGAAATACCTTTCCAATGGGATATCATGCTCCTAAAACGGAGGTCATATGCAAAATTAACAACATTGGGAAGTTGAGGTACCAAATTACATCAACTTACCCATAGGGGCAACATGACTTTTGGCATTTCACCTTATAGGGTTAGGTTTTTGGATGTCTAGGGTTTTGGCAGTCATGAGTAATATCAAAAATCCCTCTGGAGACTCATTGTAATCCATTCTGCTCATATGTATGCACGTAGTAGCCACATCTCTTCTCACAGATAGCTAACACCATTCGAGCAAGAGTTTTCAATTTTGCAGTTTTACAGTTTCAGCTTATTCCATTATTTAATAAAATATATTTTTCACTAGATATTTGCGTTATTCTTCATATCTTTGTGTTTATTGTATTCATTATGTTACTTAGTTCGTTCCACTCCTTAATCCGGATCACTAACGTAGCAAAATTAAAAATACAAATAGTTGTGAATTCTTATCAACATCATTAATATAGACAAAAATATTGTCCTCAAGTTTAAAAGTGGATTGTAGAAACATTTTGTATCAAGCATTAAATTACATGGAGATCACTACATTTCATGCTTCCTACAACCAAGCACAACTATTTGAAGATATTTTTTTTATCAACATAGAATTCAACAACGCTCATCCTCTTCTAGTTTTTACATATCTACATCCTCTTTAAGTTTTTAAAATATTTTGAGTCTGTTTTCAAAACTAGTACCAACATTTTTAGAATTGAATGGAATTTCATTTGATACAATTTGTATTCAATTTCATTGGTTTTTAGTATTTTTAATTAATTTTATAAAAAAATGTTTGTAGATATTTTTAGATGATATAATGATTCAATAAAATGAAAAATCAATATATGCAATAAAACAGTATGAAATTATGGAAAATTTATGTTACAAAACCTTTCACTGTCCTCTTCAAAAGGGTATTTTTATATTTTCCTTTTAAATCAAAATTAAGGCACATATCTGGATTCTCACTAAACATGTTTAAAATATGCAACCTTTTCAAATTGGTCAGATTCAAAAAATTGTAGAAATTTCAATATTCATCCGTTAAATTCAAAACTATAGTCATACTTTAATAGAGTATGTTTTGATTTTTGCAATATATTTTATTTTTCATAAACAACAGTTTAATAATGAGTATATTCGCGTTGAAAAACATAACTCATTATCATTCCCTTCATTTTCAAGGAACACACTGTCAAACAAACACTAAATTTACATATCAAATTTCAATAAAAAAAATTCAAAAAATAGTCAATAGAAAGATAACAAAATTATGACAAGTTTTTATTTTATTATAAAGTGAAATTCTAAATAAATAAATAAATCACTTTTGTTTACCGGAAGTTGAAAAACTTTTGAAAATATATTTTATTTTCTCCAAAAACAAGGAACATAGACACTCGGATTCATGATTTTACCCGGAACTCTTCTCCATTTTCAGCCCTCAACACTTTTATTTTAGTCTCTATTTGGTTTTCTACAAGAGCTTTGAACTCTTTGAATTTTTTGAAAACCTTGGATTTATTCTTCAAGAAATACAACCATATTTTCCTGAAGAAATTATTTTTAAATGCGACATAGTAGAAAGATCCTCCTAGAGATGGAACAAGTATATGTCTAAACACATCACTATGTATTAGCTCCGAGATCCATTTTTCCCTTGTAGCAGCAGAGATGAATCTAATGCATTTTGTTTACCATATTCACAATGTTCATAGAAATTAAAATCTAGAGAAAAATTAGTGTTAACTTCAGCCATGCATTTATGATTCGAAAATACTTAGACCAATTGAAATCTTTAAAAACTCATTTTAGCATTTAAATTGATTCAGAGTAAATCTTAATCGTATTAAGGTGATTTGCAGAAAAATGATGATGTGTGTGTTGTCCAAAATCTCATAAAATGATGATTAATTTGAAGAATTATGAGATAACACAACAAAAAATAAAGAACTCAAATTATACAATATTGATGTCATAATTTACTTCATCTTCATGTCCCATTTAGATAGTGATATTGTTCTTCATTATCTCAAAATGTCAAATTACATTACAATATGGACTTACAAAGTCCAATTTGAAGGATTCTCTTCAATTCCACTACTCAAACTAAAAAATAGAGTATACTATTGAACTCCTTGCAAAATTATGAGAAAAATGAGTATAAAGTCAACCATATTTTGAACTAGCTCAATTTTACCCCCTTTAAACGCCAAACAATGCACTATGGCGCTCATTAATAGAAATATGGACTAATACTTATAAAACAACATATTAACACAAAAATAACATCACCATTGAACTCCTCTCAAGAAAATGAGAAACATTAGTATAAACAAGCCTATATGTTTGGACAAAGTACCTCATGGAATGCAAATTGAGACAATACGAAACTTGGCTCCTCTTTTTGCATGAAAAACAATGCATATGTAGGCCTTCGGGATCCATGCCAACATTGGGATTTGTGTCCACCTCAGACTGTGTTCAACCTCATAATTTGTGCCATTAAATAGGTTGGGTCGGGGTTCGAGCCCCAAAGGGCACCAATGGCACATCGGTTTGGGAATTAGAATTTTGTATGTCAGGTCACGTGGTCAAACCCCGTTGACCTTGCAATATTTACGTTGTTTTTTTATATTGTTTGAACCATATATTAAAAATTCATTGGTATTCTATATATGTAGTGGCATATAGTTTAAACGCCCGTGTGGATATACGGATTTGGTTACATGGAAATCCGATAAACCATCGGTCGGGGGATTTATCCCTCGCCCCTCTTTCCATCGAATGAACCTTTAACAAAACTTAAATACAATTTCCACCATATATGGTTAATTACTAATGCGATGTCGTGATGGAAAAAGGGCATTTGTGTAAGGATATAGGAGGTCACAGATTCGATCCTCTGGGCTCCTAATAAAATTTTAAATTACCTTATCCATAAATGGACAATGGGAGGTTGCCACGTGGAAGATTGTCATTGGTCTATCTTCTCCATGTGTCCAACTATAATTGGACCACCTGTGCCACACGGGTTGCCCAATCACCTACTTGATCGGACATATGGTGTGCCATGTGGAACCTTAGGGTGATGCCATGTCAACCTCGTATAGTTTATAGGGTTGTGTCATGTGTCACCCTTGTAGTGGTGACACGTGTTACCTTTGTAGTGGTGAGATGTGTCACCTTGACCCCTTTGACTTTGACTTTTTCTTAGTTTGACCTTAACTTTGACCCGCTATAAATTTTCCATACCAACTTTGTTTGAGGCGATTTTTACACCATTGGAAAGATATCGCTAAGATCTACGCAATGAAGTAGTTTTCAAGAGAATTTAAGATTCTCAAGTTTTGAGATTTTATGGATCCTCCAAGACCTCTTTGAGCGTTCTGGATGCTCCTGGACCTCTATGAGCATTCTTGGATCCTCTTGGATCAATTTACTATGCAAAGAATGAGGGCCCTTCTCTCTAATATGCCACATTCTCTCGTGCCAAATCACTATCTTCTCTATAGGAAGAGTAGGAGTTTTGTTGGTTTCATTCTCAGTAATAATCATATTATTATACCCATCAGTAATAGTTCTTCCCAACAGATTATATGGAGTTTCAATCCAAACTCCCCTAAAAAACACCATTTCTCCTCGAACAATCTTTCACATATCCTTTCCCAATAGAGTCCAACACTTGGATCACTCATATTTCTCATAGATATCAGGTTTTTTGCCAATCCTAGAATATGAAGAACACTAAGAAGAGTTTAATCCCTTTCATCTTTAAGAAAAAAACACACTCTTCCATGCCCTATGATTTTCATTATCAAGTCATATTTAAGGAAGATATCGCCTCCATTATACTTTTTATATTCACAAATCTACTCCTTACGAGGAGTCATGTGAAAAGACACACCTGATTCGATCAATCATGTATCATGATCTTAATGTGTATTTGTAGATTCCAAGAACACATCCCCTCCTTCTAAGGAGGCATGTTTTTCTATGGAAGGAGTGTCATTAGATCCCTTGTTTTTATCAACAATTTCTTAATGTATGATATTTTTTATAATGCCCAACTTTACCACATTTCTAGAATTTCATTATAAATTGTTCTAGATATTTAGATCTATCTCTATATTTAGATCTTCTTTGAAGACGGTTTTTTTTTTCTATAGGAAAACCTCTTGCAAATAAGGCATTGTTGGCCACACCCTCCATGAATTTTCTCTTCATTTTGTTTGATAACAAGGATACAAATGCATCCTCAAACTTTAATGTGGATTAAGTAGTATTACCATTTGATGTATGAATATTATCATTACAGTCTAAAAAAGAACATAATAGGGTAATAAGCCTATATTCTTCCTCCATATTAATAACAACAGAGACAATTTGACTTACTAAAGTAGTAAATGAATTTATGTGCTCCATCATCCATCCTAATATGATACAACTTATTTTGAAGAAACAACTTGTTTACCAAGGACTTTGACTAATACAAATTGCTTTGTCTTCTCCAAAGACATTCAACCACACCAAATTTGAAAGGCGGAGCCGAATTGTACTTATTTCCTTCCTTTCGAAATTCTCTTAGCCCTCTTTAGACATACTAGTAGGTTTAGTACCTCAATCCATAGAAACCCATTATTCTCTATCTACAAGAATATATTCCATCTCCAACTTCCATAGCTCAAAACTATGGTTGTTAAATTTATTAGTCTCGATTTAGGAACTATTTTCATTCCCTTCCACACAAGAATTATTACCACAGATGTCCCATTAAAACCATGTTTATCACAAACCCAAGATATAAATGCTCCATCAAGAATGAGTTAAGTCCTAACAACAAAGGCATCCCCCTAAATCCAATAACCTTTCTTTGATACCAAATCTAAGTTTTAAACCTTTGCAAGTGAAGCAATGCATACATATATTTAAGAAAACCCAGAAAGAACAACAATGGAAAAATATAGTACACAAAGATTTACCCTAGAAAAACTTAACAAAGAAAAGTATCCTAACCTATTGTTTGTGACGACCCCATCGTTACGACTACAAGCGAGGCAAAAGTGCAATTCTTTTTTTTGTTTTTAGGGAAAGAAGGAGACGATGACAACAATTTACCTCACCACTGACGATGAATGTAAGCATGCAGTCCAGGGAACAGAAAACTATGACTCAACGCACTAGCACAGGAGAAATGGGGAGAAACATGTGTTAAAACAAGGAGAAACGACTACCCACCCGACACAACAGGACCACGCTTACAAGCCAAGGGACAACATCCCCCTCCCGACACAACAACCTTGACGAACAAAGACTAGAACCTCAAGGCGCGTGAACCAAACATGTGAAAGCGTTCAACCTGTGGGAAAAAACAAAGTTAAAACACTTAACAACACTCACACAGAAGGCACTGACTCTAGCCAAGTTACCATTCGCTGCTATTTAAATAGGGCATGCCATGATCCCCTCATTAGGAATCATGCCATCCCCAGGTGATAGACACATCAATAACATTGGGACAACACATCCTATCTAGACCAAGGACCTTAGAAAACTCTGACGCACTAGGAGTCGAATATTAACAGGGAGATTATACCCACACCCCACACAAAAGGTCAGCAAGACACAAGAGGACGACTAATAGGGAATTCATGACTTCATCAACCACCCAACCCATTCATCAATTCTAAACTAGTCAACAGTTACAAATTGTTTCTGACATTGCGTAACCATCGAAATTTAGCAAGTCTAAATTATAATTTAGTCTTTAACTTATCAACTGATTAACAATTAATCAAATCCAATCGTGATCCTGATTTATGTAGGAACACAATGAAATACATAAATACACATAAACACAGAGATGTAGTGGAAATGAGACTTCATTTCATTAATAACAAATGACTGAAAAATGCTTACAGACAGAATGGAAATAAACTAGCTAGGGCGTTGGTAGCTTATCTCTGAGAAGAGACGTGGTGTCTATTGGCCTCTAAATTGCATGTTACAATGAGGCTCGAAGGCCTATATATTACTGAGAAACAATGGAAAACCCTAAACATCCAAAAACCTAACCCTAGGAGATGAAAGGCCAGAATATGGGCCCCATTGGGGTAAATTGGTACATCAATTTCCTGGGGTCGTAACTTTGGCATACTATCTCCGTTTGATGCACATGATACATCATTAGAAATATCTATCCGAGGAATACATTACGGAAAACGAATATTGAGTCTGGAATAGGCTCATATTTGTCGGAGAATTCCTGCCCAAAAAACGTCGTTTAGGGCCTCAAAACAGCTCCGAAAGTTCAGGACCCGAAGAACTGCTAAAAATAGTAAATTGTGCTACAATTAAGGAAACTGAAAAACTGAAAGAAACAA
>SNQJ01S0029645.1:116213-127685 GCA_010110895.2 Picea sitchensis | reverse complement strand
TTTAGAATTATAAAAATTCAATAAATAATAATCCAACTCAATGGGAAACCTCCTTTTACAATATATTCAATGTACAAGATGAGATAAGATCATCCTAAGATTAGTTGGTCTCCTTGGTATATATATAGGAGACAAAGGGTACAATTATAATGAAAGGGTACAATGAAGGGTTATAGCCTACGTACTAATATAACACTAGAAATGTAATAATTCAATATATATGGATTAATAAGGGGTTTTTATACTTAACATGGGGCTTTGTCAAGGGCTTAACATGCCCCTTTTCTCCTTTCTTAGAAGTTCAAATTTGGTAGCCTCTTTTCATTGGTTCACAACCTAGTTCAACATGATTCATCATTTAAAGCTTCCCTTCAGATTCTGAATGATTCTTGTCATGAGATTTTGAACCATATTCCACATAAATCTTGTTGGATTTCTCAACTCCATATGCAACAACATTTTCTCTCTCTCTCTTGAAATCATTGAACACCAATGCTTCTATTGTTGGGAGGAATTAGAGAGATTTCGGTTCATAGTATATTTGTATTTATTAGAATGCGTACTTTGCCTATCATATTATTATTATTGTAAGAGAGTAATATTGTTGTTTGAAGTGACAAATCTTTCTTGGTTTCCTATTTTCATGGATTAGTTGAGATCCTATCTCTAAATATCTCTATTATTGTATTCAATTGTTAGTTTTTTGGATCTTGTTGAGATTTTCTCTCTTAGTTTGTTGATTTGGTGTTCTTGATGTAAAGTTATATAAATTTGGGTTTTCTTAATGAAAAATTAGTTAAAGATTTTTATTTCACACCTTGTGTGTAGAATTGCTCGTGAATGGGATTTCCCACATAACTTAACCATTGTGCATTTAAGTCATCCAAGGGCCTAGTAGAAAATTCAATTGTTAACTTTTCTCTTAATCACTCTATGACCCAACACAATCATATTGGCTTCATATTTGAAAATATGGAGTCCAACAACACAATTTTCATATTTTGACCATTTATACGAGAAACATTCAATTAGTAAAATAATTTCACACTAATTTCCATGGATGAAATTTTTGTGAAGAATGCAAAAAGGAAGTAGAGGATCTTATAGGTCTTTAAATACCAAGTAGCATTTTTACTAAGCTTTTTGCATAGTTTATGAGAATGTTTTGGTGTTGTTGCTTAGATATCATTTCATAATATTAATTATTTCAATTAAACATAGACACACACATAAGATAGAGAAGCAAATGGTTAAAAAAATATGTAATGAAAATATAATGAGCTTAAATTTTTTTGTTATGGATGTAATTCCTTTTAATGATATCATAAAAGTTATACATGTCCATTTATTTTGTGAGGAAATTCGAACAATATCTATTAGAATGCATTTTTCCATATGACATTAAGATATATATTTTGTGGTATATATAACCCAAAAATATTCTCTTTCTCCAAAAGAGGTTAAGGAAAAAATATATGCCTAAATCAAGGATTCATCTTTCACAATGAAGACTATTAATATTGGTTATATTAGAATGAATGCATTTTCTATTATTATTATTATTATTAATAAAATCTTGTAAAATCCTAAATTATTAGAAATTCAAAGCACTTAATCACTAAAACTATTATACTTTAAAAAATTTGAAAATTTCCAAATCTTACCTTAAAATGTTGAAAATTTTTAAATCTTGAAAACCTCATATTTAGCATATATTTATTTTTTGATTGCACAAAATTTTATTTCATTTTCAAAATAAAAAAATTTTAGAATATGAAAATTTCTCTCATTAGACTATTTTTTTTCATCCAATAACCTTAGAGTTTTGAAATCTTAGCATGGAGAATGAAATCATGAAAATGTACCATATTTTTTTATTGAAATATAGAGACCAATATCTCATATCAACTAAAACCCTTGAAATTAATATATATTTTTTGAAAAAAATATTAAAAAAATATTTTGTAATAAGAAGAAAATTTGAAAAAATTTATGTTACTTTTTTCACAATAATTTAAAAATATATATTTTAATTTAATTTTGCATATATAAGTTCATCATGTTAAAAATTACAAGTAAATTTTGTTTTGAGTGTTTATTTTAATGTTCAAAATATTAGTTTATTGATTTGCTGGATTGGCCTAGGGATGTGATGTCACTACTTATGGGAGTCTAAGTTGTCATGTTCAAAATATTAGTTTATTGATTTGCGAGATTAGCCTCTAGATGTGATGCCACTACTTATGGGCAAAATATTAGTTTATTGACTTGCAAGATTGGCTTGTGAATGTGATGTAACTTCACTTATGGAGTGCCTTAAAACTCACTCCTTTAATATATACTCTATATCGTGGGGATAAATTGATATTTTATTTGTATGTTTTTTTTTATGTTAAAAATATATTTTTATGTTTCTAATTATATATATATATATATATATATATATAACATTAAAAAATAAAAAATGATATTTTATTAGAAAAATGATAAAATAATAATCAATTTTACTATTTAACATGTAATTGAAGGGATTTCACAACTTGTTATAAAATATTCTAAAAAGTACCTTGAATTATATATATATATATATATATATATATATATATATATATTCTATCAGTAAATTTTGTGAAGAATATAAGGTGAATTCATTATTTTTTTAATCTGACCAATCAATATTTGAAGCATATTTATACATTTGTGTTATAGAGAACTTTGTTTTTATTACTGCTTTGGAACTATGGAAAAAAAATGTTAAGTATAAGTTTTCAACTATCACTAAATTTTGTGAAGAATATAAGGTGAATTCATTATTTTTTTAATCTGACCAATCAATATTTGAAGCATATTTATACACATTTGTGTTATAGAGAACTTTGTTTTTATTACTGCTTTGGAACTATGGAAAAAAAATGTTAAGTATAAGTTTTCAAAGAAATTAAAGAGAAAAAAATTATGAAATTGAAACTATAAAAATAAAATTCCATCTAATAAAGGATTCATTGATCAATCCATTTGCATCAACTCTGCCATGTAAGATGAAAGAGTTTTATCCCTAAAAGTTGGAAAAAATCCTATAACAAGCAGGGATCTGGATTTCTAGGTTTCACACCCTTAATCGAGCAATTGAGCTCGATGCACGATTTTCATAAAGCTTGATTGAGAGATTAAGGTGGATTTTCAAAGTATCTAGATCAAAGATTTTTATAAAGCTTGATTGAGAGATTAAGGTGGATTTTCTAAGTATCAAGGTCCTTTGTTTTCATTATTTTGCAGCGAGTGGGTCATTTCAGGTTTAATGCCATTTAAATTTGATTATAATGGCCAATTGCAAAACCCAAAACTGTACAAGGAGGCAATTGATGTTTAATTGCGTGGAATTAATCAAAACAGTTGCGAAAAAATAAGCACCATGCATTCAACCGATCAAGAACTAAGATCAGATGTTAAGTCCTAATTATTGAATATGAGCTTGCAGACATTACTCTTCCCCTACTTTTCCTTGATTGTCTCAAGTTTCGGTCTCCAACATTGCCCTCTACACTTGACCAATTGAGCATACTCTTTCTGTAATTCAGGGGTATTGCAGAGCCTACCCGGCTCATCGTCTGCAGAATCCCCGTCCACTGAATGGCCACGTTCATCAGCGTTAAGCCTTACGTCTTCCATAAGCTTTGAAATAAAGTCGGCGCAGACTCTTATTCGAAGGCCTCCGCCGGCGTCGCTTTTCTGTATCTCAAACGGCTGGCAGAAGACAGAAGCACGTTCGATACTGCGAAGCTGAGTTGAGAGGCGAGCAGTGAAGGTAGGTGGAGCTTTTGGGGGAGGTGGCGGAGATATTAAGGAAGCCAGCGATAGGAGAGATAAAGGAGACTGAAAGAAATGTTCGGGTAGAAGGAAGTACTTGTTGCCCACCTTCAGTTGCTCATTTGGAGAAAGAGTGGGCGTCTTCTGCCCGATGTAGAATGAATCCGAGTGACAGACTAAACATTGAGGGAATTCCTGAATGATAAGGGCGGCGCAGAGGGGTTTACGAAGGATTTGAAGGGTGCCATCTAAGCGAACCAGCTGAATGGTTTCCGCCTTGTCCTTCATGCCCACCGCAACGCAGGACGCCAGATTGCCCATATTTTATGTTTTTGCCTATTATCAACACGCAGAGTAAAGCATGGATATACCAAGGAACGCAGACGTAGCATTGTATATAAATAATCTRTAAAGCAGTAGAGAGACGTGGGTATGAGCAGCATTTGACCATGTACGCTCTGTGATTCGCTTGTGTGCACGATATCCTCAACACTAGTTGTTCTTCGGGAAGAGCGAGAGCGTGGGCTTGACCTTCGCGTAGAATTGTTCTTTTTGCTGAATTTTGAATGCAAAAAATGCATTTGAATTTGCACTTTCATGATGGATTCACTGGGCCGGCGCAAAATGGCGATGACTTGAGAACCTTTTCGAAGTTCAAAGTCTTCTGGAAGTTGCTGGTCATCCAAAACCTTATCATCTAATCAATCTTACGTCACCGCGCAAATGTGTTGGCATGGAATTGGGTTGGCCTGGAATTTGACGTTCCACAGAACGTTTTTTCATGTTAAGATGTATTTGACAGTTAGATACCAAATCTGCACGTCAAAATTTATCGGTATGTAAAATCCGAACCCATCAAATCTACAATGAATTCATTGGGTAAGATATCCGTCACAGAAATTCATTGGGTGAGGACCGAGGTATCCGTCACAATTTCTGGTTGTGGATGAGGGAAGAGGGGCCTCGTGCTTTGGGGATTTGACCACGTGGAANAACCCATCAAATCTACAATGAATTCATTGGGTAAGATATCCGTCACAGAAATTCATTGGGTGAGGACCGAGGTATCCGTCACAATTTCTGGTTGTGGATGAGGGAAGAGGGGCCTCGTGCTTTGGGGATTTGACCACGTGGAACCATGACTTACGAAAGCACAATTTTCTTTTGCTCCACTCTATTTTAGGAAGATTTATTACTTTTATAAAAACATATAAATATGTTATAAATTATTAAGTTTATTATTTATAAATGTAATGATAAAGATGTTAAAATTTAACTAGTTGTTGGATTCAATATTGTTAGGTATTTGATATTAATTTACTTGAAAGTTGTTAATTTTGTTTGGTATTTGAAACTAGTATATTTAGTAAAGATACCATAACTTTTTTTTTTTTAACTAAAACTATCATGGGTATTTGGCTAGTTTATTTAGTTAGTTTGGTGGGTAATGATTGATTAAAAATACTTATTGAATTGATAAATAACTATGTTTTTTTCATCTCATCAAGTGAATGTAGATGAGTTACTTATAGGGTTTTGATTTTTACCATTTGTACCTCATTGACCTCCTCCACTATATAGGTACTTAGAAGGCTATGAAGCATTTAGAGTGGTAAAAGTTTTTTTTATTGCATCCATAAAAGAAATGGGTTTTGAGGTTGAAGGCTTTCCAATGCACATCATTTTTCCCTCTAAATACAACACCAAAATAAGGGTAAATGATCTTTAACATTGTTGTAGTTACACAAAGGAATTATGCCCTCAAGTTGTTAACCCTCCAAAATTAAATGTTCTTGATGAACATGAATATTTGTTGATAGCTTCAAATTCTAGTTGATATCCACCACTTAATCAACATAATTCACCCACAAAATTAAGAACTTCATGGAAAAATTCTTTATTATTATCTGAAATTGTTCTTGGCATTATCCACCACTTAAAAGATTTCTTTAAATTAGGGTTTGCATAAAAAAAATGTTAAACAAAGGTTTCTTCCAACACTTGATAAGAAATAATTTCATCAAACACTTTTTAGTGAGAAATTTCATCGAACACTTGGTACACATCCTTGGAATAAAGAACATTACTCTCTATATTGGAAAAAATAGCCTATGGTTTCTTTCTAATGGTCCAACCATAGAGTTGTTCATACCAATATTGTGACCTATACCCTATGAAAGAAAAAAACATTGGTTTGCAAAATCCTCATATCTAATGTTACATCCATTTGTTCTACTTCAAGATGAAATGGTGTAGGAAGAGACAATAGAAACCCAATGGAAGTCAATTTCGCAATAGGAGATAAAATCTCACCAAAGTCTACTCCCTCCACTTGGGAATATCATTTTTCCACTAGGGGATGCTTGTACTTCTCCACTCTACCTTTTGCATTGATCTTCTTCTTGAACACCCATACACTATCAATATGTTTTCTTCCATTGAGCAACTTGACCAAGTCCCATGCCTCATTTTTGTCCAATGCCTACATTTCTTCAACTATGACCTTGTTCCATAGTTTACCCTCCTTAAAATCAATTCTCTCTGTAATTTCAAATAAGAAAAGGTAGAAATGAAATCTAGTGGACTATACATTTCTACTTTCCCTCTTAATTGAACATATCTCCTCAATACCAAGGTGTGGTCCCTCCTTTTCATCTAACTCATAATGACTCATCTTCTACCCTTGAGTCAAATTCTCCACTCTCCAAATCAAACTCTATTTTATCTACTTCTTCTTCTATTGGTTCATATTGACGCTTGCAAGTACTTTTAATTTCTTTGAAGGTCGCACCACGACTATAAATAGTCTTCCTTGTTACTAAATTCCAAATTTTGTAGTTTTTTACTCCATATTTATAACCAATGAATACACATTTCACTACTTTAATGTCCAAATTACTGATTTTCTCCTTTGAAACATGAAAATAAGCATAACAACAAAAAAATGTATGATTTACAAGAGAGGGTTTCTTACCAATACATGCCTCATAAGGAGTCTTATCAACCAATGTTGATGTAGCTGATTGGTTGATCAAATAAAATGCAATATATATTGTCTTTGCCAAGAATTTCTCACTACAAGGAAAACACCTTGTAGTAAAGGCTTTTACAAAACCTCCTCGAAAAAATCATCCCTTATTTGTTTATAGTGGAGGTTTTTAGGGGAGGCGGGTGGCTGTAGGTTTTTGTGAAGATTTTTACACCGATGCACCTCCTTAGTAAGAATGCATCAGTGCCCTCCAAAACATAATGTGTCGATGCTGACAAAATAAAGCGTACCGATAACCATTATTAATATAAATGCTAAAATATTGGTTTTATTTAAAAAAAAAAATATGCATATCAGTGCTCCCTGATAACAACAATGCATACGGGCATCTACAAAACTAGCGCAAAATAAAACAATTATATATATATATATAATGATTTAGCCAACATTTAANTGAGCAGGTTCAATTTTTAGCCGTAAGATCTTAGTGAGAGAAAGATCATTTGTCAGATCAGTAAGATTAAGTCATAACCGTTAGATCTCATCGAAGAGAAATTGACCGTGGGGAGGCATTGTGGGGATCGGGATGCAAATTAATTTTTCTGCAAGTTGTGAGACCACAATCACTTAGGATCATTGATCTTGCTAGATCAATAGATCAACGATGCATATTGATCCCGCTACGAATAAGAATCTTCGCATTGCGGGGATCAGAAAAGAAATTAAAATGTCTTCTAGTTGTGAGCCTGCAATCGCTTTTGGTCGTTGATATTTTAGTAGGGGACACATGTCACGCGATCTTGTACTCTGGTAGGAAGCAAGAAAAATCTGAATTTAAGGAGAATATGTGGTGTGATAAAGAATTAGTGGATAAAATGAAATTAAGATACTACAAGGAGGTGGCCAACCCCAATTTAGAGGATGAAAATTACCTATTATTTTTGAAAAATGAAAAGAATAAAATCAACATTTCTAAAATAAAATAAAAAATCTTATGAGCTACATAGCGAAACTCGTCGTTGCACGACTCCCAAAACACCATGGGATGAGAGAATATGTAACCTTTGTGACACTAAGAGGGTAGAAGATGATAAACATTTCCTCTTGAATTTCCCTCCCTATACCCATATTAGATTCCAATTTAAAAATGTTTTCCACATTGTCGACCTTCCTGACCTCCTAAGTCATGAAAACTATGGTGATCTTTGAACGCTTCTCTCAATATTTTTTTAGCTTAGAAATACAATTTTAAAGAAATTGAAGTAATCTCTTACTTTCTTAAGGTCCAATAGACCAATTGGTCTTAGTGGAAATTAATACTCATCATCATATATATTCAAAACTCTCTCTCTCTCTCTCTCTCTCTCTATATATATATATATGTAGTGGAGTTTTTTAATATTTACCCAAAATTCCAAGTGGTGTGTTACATGGGATAGAACGCACAAATGCATCCAATTATATGGTGCACCACAATAGGGTAAAATAAACAAAAAAACATACCTATGCACTACCAAACGCACCAATGCATCTGATTGTCGAGCACACCGCGATAGGGTAAGAAAAAAAAAAAAACCAAACTAATTTTTATTACTACATTTCCTTATGTGCTTCCAACCTCTCACAATGGCATCGATGTTCACCCTCCTTATATGGCTTCCCTATTTGTAGTGATCTACAATGTTGCTTCCTTAGTGCCACTATAGATTCCATACATTTTTTTATTTTGGAAAACGTTGAAAATTTCATTTTTCCTCTATGATCCAACCATGCTTCCTCGGGATAAAAGAGACCATGTAAATTGTTTGTTACCTCATTTTAATTTTCACCAGATAAAAATTTAAAATTTAAAATTTAAAATTGGCCTTAAATTTAAAAAAAATTCAATTTAAAAAAAACAATTGTGTAGTGTGCTTCAAGCATTTAACTCACCCCAAACATAGAGCATCCTTTGAATTTACATGAAGAACCAAAATTGATTCGTAAAATATTACCAAACACCCCACAAAACATTAAGCATCGGTCACCGGGAAGCTGCATTTTTTGTTCCTCTCTCTAAGAAGAGACATTTTTTTCACATAATATACCTACCAATGTGTTCTAATATCTTGAATGCACATGTTTCCCTTACGTAACAAAATGCCCCATTATCGATGTGTTATTAAAAATAACGCGTCGCTATATGATGCACCGCAAAACCGGTGTGTTATATGGAATAACCACGCCGGTGAACCACATAGAACCACACATGTAAAACTTAACATAATCATGTATTTAGTGACTAACGTAGCACAGATAGAAATACAACTATTGGGGAATTCTTATCGTCATCATTAATATAACTAAAAAGATGTTCCTCGAGTTTAAAAATGGATTGTAGGAACATTTGTATGAAGCATTAAAGTACTTGGAGATCACTACATTTCATGCTTCCTACAACCGAGAACAACTAAATGAAAATAAGTTTGTAGATAAACGAAGAATTCAACAACATTCATCCTCTTCTAGTGTTTGCAAAGCTGCACCTTCAAAGCTTGCACCTCGCTTGCACCTCCTACTACAACAAGGTCATCATCTTTTTCATAATAATCTTCATCTTCTTCGTCTTCTTATTTAGTATTGTAAGAAACAAGGATATGCCAAGTCCGAATGTTTCAAATTGAAGAAGAAAACTTTGATTGTACAATATCCTCATAAGGAAAATTATGATGATCCCATTGAGGTTTATGGTGAAGACATGATTTATGAATATTTAAAGGGACTCAATAAAGTCACCTTTCTACAAAACTCCACTCCCTTGAAATCTTGAGACAATTTATTCATCACATGTGCACATGTCTCTCATGCTTTCTCCATTGCTTGTATAATCAACAATGGCTCTTGAGAGAGTTTGATTTTGAAACCCATCATTGATAAACTACACTTTCTAGCAGACCATCACCCTCATCCTTATGCACTTGCGCTGAAGGATCATGGTTCATCCTCTAATATCACACACACATGCATTATCTCATTTTATTTTTGCCTAAATTTGTGGATAAAATCACTTGTGATGTGACTAATATGGATCACTTTTGTATATTTCTTGGCTGACCTTATCATTATAATCGAAAGGCCCAATATGATGTATTAAATGACACTTACCTTCTTCATAAAGAGAACACCAAGTGTCTTATCCATGGTACACATGAAATACCACATCAAATTGATCTATAATGAAGGAGAATTCTTTAACTTCTATAGAGAAACCTTATCCACAACATCATTGTGTTCTAGATTTGTAGCCCCAGGTTTATTCAATATTTTTAGAGGACTATTGTACACCTCTTCCTTCAATTTTGTTTTCTTTCTCACCACCATTAGTTGCATGTAGACACCACCTTGGGAGGCAATCTACAAACTTTAGAGTTTCTCACCTGGTACAAAGTTCTCTCCTTTCTTAGAAGCTCATATTTGGTAGCCTCTTTTCATTAGTTCACAACCTAGTTCAACATCATTCACCACTTGAATATTCCCTTCATGTTCTCAAGGATTTTCATCATGATTTTTTGAATTGCCTTCCACATCAATATTGTTGGATTTCTCAACTCTATATGCAACATCATTTTCTCTCTCTCATGAAATCATTGAAGACCAATTCTTCTATTGTTGGGAGGAATGAGAGAGATTATGGTTCTTAGTATATTCTTATTTCTTAGCATGTGTACTTAGAATATCACTTTATTATTGTTGTAAGAGAGTATTAATGTGGTTTGGAGTGATGAAGCTTTCCTATTTTGATGCAGTAGTTGAGATCCTATCTCTAAATATCTCTCTTAAATTTTATTTAGTCATTAGTTTTTAGGATCTTATTGTGATTTTCTCTCTTAGTTTGTTTAGTTGATTTTCTTGATGTAAAGCTATATAAACTTGGCTTTTCTTAATTAAAAATTCGTGAAAGATTTGTATTTTACACCTTTTGTGTAGAACTTCGTTCATGAATATGATTTCACATCACTTAGCCTGATTGTGTGTTCATTCCATCTAAAGGGATAGTAGCAAAGTCAATTGTTAACTTTCCTCCTAGTCCATCTAATGAACCACTCGGGTTCACTAATTTGCATAGAATTTTTTTTTGTGAGGAATTACAAAAGGAAGTAGAAGATGTTATATGTATGTCTCTTCAACAGGCACATAAGTTGGATGAATTTGAACTCGGAACCTCATCAAACATAACACTTCATACCATGGTACTTGCTGTAAAAATTTCCAAATTTTAAAAACCTCATATTTAATATATATATATATATATATATTTTTTATTGCACAAAATTTTATATCGTTTTTAAAATAAAAACAATTGAAAATATGAAAAAAAATTCATTGATTTACAAAAATGACTATTTTTTCTATAATTTGTTTTTTAAAGACTACTTATCTTTTTTTCATAAAATAACTTTAAAGTAAAGATCATGCACGTCTAATATTCCCATTACCTATCTAAAAGATACATGGAAAGAAGAAAGTTGTGGAATATTAGCATGGAGAATGAAACCATGAAAGTATGTCACAATATTTATTGAAATAAAAATTTCATATTTTAAGTATTTTTCAATTAAAACTCTTAAAATATATGAAAAAATAAAACCCTTAAAATATATGAATTTTTTTTTTTTAAATTTGTGTTTGTTTTTTTT